>PVIH01005346.1:28096-125644 GCA_004025045.1 Sigmodon hispidus
TTTTTTTTTTTTTTTTTTTTTTTTTTTTTTTTTTTTTTTTTTTTTTTTTTTTTTTTTTTAGACAAAGACTCACTATGGAACCCTGGTTCTCCTGGAACTTACATAGAGCAGTCTGGCCTCAAACTCACAGAGCTTGGCCTACCTCTGCTCCTGAGTGCTCAACAAAGGCCTTTACTTGAATACAGCTGTTTTGTGTGTGTCTAGCCATCCACGCTCACTTGATCTGTTACCTTCTAAAACGTGTCTAGTTTTGTCTTTTAAGTAAAACACTAGATATATCTGGAATTGAGTTTCATGAAAGATAGGAGGTATGACAGGAATTTTACTTTTTTTCCACAATAGATACAGTTCCACTCCATTTATTACATCACTCCATTTGACTCAACAAATCTGCCGTGCTCCTCTTTGCCAAGGGTCAAGTTCAATAGCCAGTTCCCTGTCCTGTCCCCTCTCGGTGTCACACTGAGTCAGGGCAGTGCTCAAACGCTTCATGATTTCTGGAGGCCATTCTTCCAACTTTATTTTCAATGACTGGTTTGAAAGTTTTTATCCAATACATAAATCACATAATACCTTTAGAATAAAACACATAGATTTGTATAATTTTTATATATATGATTTAATACATATTAAGCTAGATAGGTATATCTATATATATATATCTAGCTCAATAAGTATAGATAGTTTATTATTGAAAGCTTAAAAACCAGGTTATCAAACAGTTTAAGTACATGTTTTGAGTTGAATTTACAGATTTGTATTTTTGAAAGACAGCATGGCCATATCCCTGCTAACAGCAATTATTCCTGGTTGGTGAAACTGTGGATGCTTTCTATTATTTTCTCTGTTTCACAAATTTTCTACCATGAGCATAGATTATTTGTCATGAGGGGAAAACTAGCTTTGTAATTATTTTTAGGTAATGATGTGTGACTATTAAAAGGAACAAGAAAGGACCGTGGATACACCAAACCCTCTGTCCTGGCTCTTCTGGAATATAGCAACAAATGATAAACGTCAGAAGTGATGGATAGGCTAACTGCCCTGATCTGATCATTACACGATGTATACATACATCAAAAAAATCATGCTGCATTCACGAACATGCTCAATTGTGTGTCAATCAAAAATTAACAGAAAATTGAGCCAGGGATATGACTCACTGGATAAAAGAGAGTGCTGCATAAACATAAAGACTTGAGTCTGAATCTTCAGGACTCATGCAAAAAGTTGATACAGTGGTGCCTGTACCCTCAGAGTCGCAGGGTCAGAGACAAGAGGCACTTGTTCCTTTCCCCTAAAAAAACTACAAAAGAAAAGCACAGTGGAGGAAGCTAGACAGTCAGGCAGCAGGGGTGCGGTGTAGTGTACACCAGAAGGCTTGCACGTCCTGAGGTTTCTAGAAGAACAGGGTCTTGGCTGGAGGAAGCACTAGAAGGCGCTGGCGTGGGAGTCAGAGGATGTGGTAACTGGCATTTGGAGATGTCAGATGCTGACGGAGTGGGGGCTCTCAGAGCTCATGGGTTAAGGTTTGTGGGGGTCGGAGGAGTTGAGCTCAAGGGGGGAGACCTGCCTGCAAACCAACCAGGCAGAGTTAGAGGAAACTGGGCTCTGGGTAAAGCAGGAAAAAAGAGGAAAAGCTAGGAGATGGGAAGAAACGGGGGAGAGGGGCTAGAAGGAAGAGGAGAGGAAGTAGAGGAAGAGAGGGGGCGGGAGAAGGAAGAGAGGAAGGGCATGACAGGAAACGAGAATCTTAGGTAGGACAAGAAAGAGGAGGGATGTACTACCCGAGGGTGTTCTGGGGGATGACCCTGCACTGGACTCCGTGAGAGAACAATCCAGAGAGCTCAGGCTGAAGCAGGGCTTGAGAAACGGCAGGGAGAAGACACACTGAAAACCAGGGAGAATGTTTTCTCTCGAAGTTTCTAATCAAGGGAAAGAAGGCAGAAAGCCCGCCTGCAGCGGCAGAGGGATGAGGCTGTGGAGAGGGAAGGGTAACCGCCGCAATCATTTTGGAGGAAGTGATGACAATAAAGGCCCTGAACCACTCTCTCATGTGTCCCCCCAACGCCCCCAAGCTTCCCAAGGGCAAACAGGGGCCCATGCACCCAGTGGCAGCAGCGTTCTTCCTGTGACTCACAGCAGAACACACTTCCTGGTGTTCCAACGGAACCTCCCAACTCCATCGACTTTTTGTAGCTGTCAAGAAGTGTCAGAGCGTGAAACCCATTATATAAGTGATCTAGCTGAAGCCAGGGTGCACTCTATTTATTTTGTGTCAGGGCAAAAATGGAAACTTTTGCCTCAAGGCAAAAATATAAAACAAAAACAGAATATGATAGCCTCTTCGGGAGAGGCCTACATGTCATGCATGTCCTGCTGTTCCTGGGCAGTTTATAGATAGAACCTGTGCACCTCCCCAGCCTCAATGTCTGTCTTCCACACTTATCCATGAAAACGCTCACTCTATCAACTCCCCCCCCCCTGTTTTCTTTACTCTCAGAGGTCAATCAGAAAAAAAATATAGCATAAATTTGCAAAACGATGCAAAGGAAAATCATGATCTTGAGTCTGGGCTCAAAATGACATGTGACTGAAATCCCAGAACACTTGAAATCAAAGCAGGGGGATCAACACAAGTTCAAGGTCAGCCTCGTCTGTATAGTGAGTTCCAGGGCTACTCAATGAGACCCTGCTTCAAAAACAAACAAATAAACAAAAACCCAAATACAAAGAGGATGCGGCTTAGTGGTAGAGTGTTTGTCACCCTGCTGAACAATACCCAACATCTTAGAAACAATAAATCAAACCACTCATCAGTCAAATGAACAAGGCAACAGCATGATATTTGGACTGGAAATGTGGCTCAGTGGGTAGAGTGCTTATCCAGCATCTAGAAGCCCCCAGCATTGCATAAATGAGCATGTTGGCATATGCCTATAATCCCAGTACTCAGGAAATAGAGTCAGGAAGATCAGAAGTTTAAGGTCATCCGTAGTTGTACAACGGATTCAAGGCCAGCCTGAGCTACAGATAAACATTATCTCAAAAAAAGGTAATAATAAAATTAAAATTATGGTTTTTAACTTTAGTAGGGTCTCATTAATCCACAATAAGACTAAGAAGCCCCATTCTCTCAACCACTACCAACTGTGACCACCTGTAATTTTCCCCCGAAGACAACTTTGACCCTGGTGATTCTCACTGTGACCTGCCCCAGCATCCTCCTGTTCCCAGTGGTCTAGTCCATGCCACTTCTCTAGCTTTCTCCTTCACACTGTGAGTCTCACACCAGGCACGGTCCCTTTCCCTGCTCAAAGCCACCCTGCTGTCATCTGCTGGTTGCCTTGACACTCTGAAGGCCCTTTTTTGACTTCCCCAAGTTCATGCTCTCTCCTTGGGCCTCCTGAGAACCCTCCCTCTGCTCTCTTTCCCCTCTCCCTTAGCTAAGCTTCTGATGGCAGTGATATGTTGTTTCACATGAAAACATTAATGGGAACAAAAATAAAATATCACAAATAGAAGGCAGCAGAAGATTACTATCATATGGGACCACAGAAAGCTTCTTCCCAGTAGGTGGAGTCTGAGTGTCAGGATGTACACTGATACAGTTCATCTCAGGAATAGATTAAAATGGTGCGATCCTTTGACAGACTCCAAGACATTTGATAAAGCCCATCTCTAGAAATCAAAGTGTAAGTTAAAATCAGATGAAGATCAAATCTATTCAGGAGCCAAGCATATATATTATTAAATACATTATCCTGTGATGCACAGTACACTCAAAAATAATTTTCAAATAATGAATTGATGTAAACTGTAAGCATATTTTAAAGATTCCTGATGTATATGGAAAATGTGTTCCTAGAATAGTTGAAACTGGTTAAAAACCAAAAAGATGAGAAACTTTTTTTGTAGTGCACAGTGTCCTTGATTGGAACAATCACAAAGCACTGCTTTATTTGGAGTTTCTAGTCAATGTGACAAGTAGAGAGAAACAAAAAGCAACATCATACTTAACAGGGAGAGTTAAAAATCTGTTTGTCTTCATAGAAAACTTGAAGATCAGGTGAAAATTATGCCAATCAATGGATGGGGAAAGGCAGTTAGTTTCAAAGGAAATATTGAAAATATTTTAGCTACAATGAGCTAGAAATTATAATGGGAAAACACAGCATTTCACTCTGGTAGCAAGTGAATTATAAGATGTCAGGAGGGAGCTGGGGACAGAGTTCAAGTGCTGGACACTAGGTGCTAGGACCACATCAGGATAAATAAACAAACACAGAATTACACATTCAGGGAAGAATGCCAACCACATGCCACTTCTCAGAAAGAAAAGCTCACACTTCTTGTAATAATTTGAGTCAATCTGGAGCCATGTCTTATTTTAAGTCAGGAGTCCATACTGTAAAAATGTTCATCTTCCCAGACTCCACGGTGGAAATCGGCATATCAGCTGGGTTTTGAGTAGAGTGAGATTTAAGGGATCTGTCATTATCTGGACAAGGATCAGTGAGGGAATTCATAAAACTCAGGGAAAAAAGGCTGACCGGGATCCTGACACGCTTGTCACATCAGATACAAAAACATATATATCTTAAGCCCATAGTAATTGCCGCAGTAAGGTCTCGGTGTCAAAGAAAACAGATCAAAGGAGCAGGACACAAAATCCAATTGGCCTTTCAAGTTGGTGGAGGACAGAATGTGCTGCTGAGGAAGTGTGGTCGGAATAACAGAAAGACTGCTCGATTTTGATTTAATTTAGTAAAGTACAAATTCTTTGCCCGTGTCAAAGACACCATACAACAGAAATGCTTTCAGGAAAAAAATGATATTTTTTAGGAAAAATATTGTATGACGTCTGGAATTTGCTTCAGAATAATAGAAGGAGGCTGAGGGCAGAGATTAAACCAAACTGACTGCTAATAATGACTGAGTGGTGATGTGAGACTTTATTACACTATTTTGTCTCATTATAGGTACCTGGAACTTTAAATATCATACAGACTACAAATTCTAGCTAGGAAAATACTTTCAACATGTCATAGCAAGACAAATATCCTTAAGATATGGTGTATGTGTTCAGGGATCAAACTCAGACCTCACGCATTATCTTAGTTAGGGTTTCTATTGCTGTGAAGACACCATGACCAAAGCAGCTCTTACAATGAAAAACATTTAACTGGGGCTGGCTTACAGTTCAGAGGTTTAGTCCATTATTGTCATGGTGGCAGCAGACAGACATGGTGCTAGAGAGGCAGCTGAGAGTCCTACATCTTACACAGGCAACAGGAAGTGAACTAAAATACTGGGTGTGGCTTGAGCATATATGAAACCCCAAAGCCCGCCTCCATAGTGACACACTTACTCCAACAAGGCCATACCTACTCTAACAAAGCCACACTTTGCAATAATGCTGCTCTCTGAGCTTGTGGGGACCAATTACATTTAAACTACCACATTCCAGTATAGCTGGAAGTTTTTTGACCCAACTGGCTTGAAGTCCTGACAAATCTCTCCCACCTGTGATCCTGTAGCTGCTTAAATAATTGCTCAGAGGCTTATATTAGTTACAAACTGTTTAGCCTATAGCTCAGGCTCATTAACAACTAGCTCTTGTAACTCAACCCATTTCCAGTAATCTATGTGTTGCCAGGTGGCTCTGTGACTTTACTTGTGTTCTATTACATCTTGTTTTCTGGGCAGCAGCCTGCAGTATCTCTTTGACTCCGCCCTTTTCCATCCTTTATCTCTGCTTAGATTTCTCATCTGCTCTAAAATGCCTTGCAATAGGCCAAAACAGCTTCTTTATTAACAAATGGTAATAAAGTATTCACAACATACAGAAAGACATCTCACACCATTCTACTCTCCAGCCTTCATATGCCTGTAACAATGCATAATACAAAATACACTTAGTCTAACTTCAAAAGACCCCATAGTCTATCACAGTCGTAACAATGTCTTAAAGTCCAAAGTTCAAAACTATTAATATTCATGAAATCTCTTAACTGTAATCCCCTATAAAATCAAAGTCGAAAGACAGATCATGGATTTTCAAAATGTAATGGCACAGGATATACATTACTATTTTAAAATGTAGGGAAGGGAGAATAGTGAGGCAATACTGGACCAAAGCAAGACCAAAACCAGCTGGGCAAATCCCAAACTCTGCATCTTCATGTTTGATGTCAAAACCTTCTTCAGATCTCCAACTCCTTTTGGCTTTGTTGACTGTAACACACTTTTTTCTCCTGAGCTGGCTCCACTCCTTGTTAGCAGTCCTCCTAGGCAGGTATCCCACGGCTCTGTCATCTATAACATCTGGAAGTCTCCAAAGCAATCCAGTCTTCTCCTTCACAGCTTCACGCAATGGCCTCTCTGGGCCCCCATTCAGAGACAGCCCTGACATATGCCTGACCTCAGCAGCTCTCCTTAGTTTCTGAGGAATAGCCCATAACCCCCTTCTTCTGTCCTTGACTCCAAAGCCAGAATCACGTGACTGAAACTGCCAAGTTCTGATGTTTACTGGGGCTAGAACATGGCCCCCTTATTCAAGCACACCTTCACTGGCTTTCTGTTTCCATTACTACTTAAGCTTGGCTGTTCTGGAACTTGCTTTGTAGACCAGGATGACCTCAGACTCAGAGATCTTCCAGCATCTACCTTTCCAGTGATGGGATTAAAGTGTGTACCACCGCACCAGGCTCTAAGCTTTTCTTTAATTCCTTTTCACAAGTTGGAAGTTTAGCTGAGTAGGATCTTGTCCCGAGGTCACCACTTTCTTTATTCTATATCTTAATCTGTTCATCTCCCTGAACACAGAACTTGGCACCTTTCCATTTCCTGGTGCTCCTTTTCTCCTCAGATTGTACATTTAGTATTTTCTCCTCAGCTTGCTCCCTTTCATTAGAAGCCTTTATAAGCGTAAACACTAGTAACCACACAACAGAGTGTATACTAGGCTGCTTTGAGATTTCCTCTGCCAGCAGAATTAATCCAAATCTCTTCACTTTAGCCTCAGGCAGACTCTTTGGATGAGGACAAAAAGCAGCCACATTCTTTACCAAAATATTACAAGAATTATACTAAAATTCTTCCCTCCAAAACTTCTTGAGCCATCCCTCCACAGTTCAACCCATTCTCAGCACCACTGTGTTCTATGCTCCTACTAGTATGGCCCATCACCAGTGCTTAAAGCATTCCACTGTTGTCTTAATGCAAAGTATCATACTCAATATTACTTCAAAGAAAACACATGGCTCAGCCTAGCATGCCAATAAACCAGTCAGTCCCTGGTACCAACATGTCTTAGGGTTTTTATTGCTGTGAAGACTCACCATGGCCAAAGCAACTCATTTAATTGGGTGTCTTACAGTTTAGAGGTTCTGTTCATTATCATCATCATGGTGGGGTGCAGGCAGACATAATGCTGGAGAGGAAGCTGATAGTTCTACATCTTGCACAGGCAACAGGAAGTGAACTGAAATACTGGGTATGGCTTGAGCATATGAGACCATAAAGCCCACCTCCACAGTGACACACCTCCTCCAACAAAGCCATACCTCCCAATAATGCCATCCTCTATGAGCTTATAGGGGCCAATTACATTCAAACTACCACACAAGTAATAGTCAGGTGCTCCACACTGAGCTTCATCCCTAACCCAATAATTGTCTACAAATCTTCAGCCTTAATAATAATAAAAGAAATGCTATTTTTTAAGTGAGAATTAATTTTCAGCCTGTGAGGAGAGCAAATATTGAAATGAACCAGATTCAGACAGATAAATATTGCATGTTATATCTCATATAGAATAAATTCACACACACACACACACACACCATGAAAACAGAAGAGGACTGTAAGAGGAGGAAGATGTCTAATGGGAGAGGGAGAGATGGAGAGCGATTGACTACCTGTGGCATGAAAAGAGAAAAATGAACTACTAGGGAAAAGGAGGAGGAGCCCAAGGGAGGAAGAAGGGGTGGGGCAGGCCTGGGAGCTTGGGTAAATAGAAGAAAGCATAATGATATACACGTATGAAATTGTCACCACAAAACTTCCTACTTTACATTCTGACTCTAATATTAATTAAGGGCCAGTGAGATGGCTCAGCAGATAAAGATACTTCTGTCCCTGGCAACCTGAGCTCCATCCCTCCTGGGGCCCACATGGTGGAAGTTGTCTTCTGATTCTACATGCACCCTCAGGCACACATGAGCACACACATAAAAAGAAATACATAGTAGTAAAAAGGAATAATGAAGATGAGGAAGAATGTTAATGCTTGGGACAGGTAATGTGGGGAAATAAAGCCTCTCATACATGGAGCCAGAAGAAAACTGCTCCAAATTGTCCATATACCTCAGGATCCTTTGAAATATGTTTACATTTTGACACACTTCATTTTGATAAATTTTTCTCATAGATGTAGCTAAACAAGTTTCCTTAGATATATGTATGTTTAGCATAATATCACTTATAGTATTGAAACACTGAGAAAATCTCAATTAGTTGATTAATGGTTTAGAAGAATGCTATTGCATCAACACATTAGAAAGGATGATGTAGGCCTTATTTCCCGAGTTTCTAACTGAGGATGTTCTTGCCTGTGCCTGTATCTTGAAGCATTATCCTTAATTTTTTCTCCAAGAGTTTCAGGTCTTTAAAAAAAATTATTTATTTTATGTGTATGCCTGCATACATGCCTTGTACCATGTGCATGCATGCCTGTGTACTATGTGCACACATGTATGCCTGTGTAGCATGTGCATGCATGCTTGTATAGCATGTGCATGTATGCCTGTGTGTCATGTGCATTCAATGTCAGAAGAGAGCATCAGATTCTCTGAAACTGGGGCTGCAGATGATTATGAGCTGCCGTGTGGGTGATACAGGAACCAAATTGGGCCTTCCACAAGAGCAACAATGCTCTTAGTCACTGAATCTCTCCAGACCCAGATTTTTAGCTCTTCTATTGAAGTTGTGATCCCTTTGAAATAAATTTTTGCACAGGATGAGAGATGGGAATCTAGTTTCATTCTTCTACAGATAAGTATCCATTTTCCCCAGCATCTTGTTAAAGAGGCTTTTCTAAAAACAAACAAACAAAACAACAACAAAAATCCCCCAATGTGCATTTCTGGCATTGTAGCCAAAACCAGAGATTGTAGCTGTCTAGGTCTATACCTAGAATTTCTATTCTGTTCACTAGCTAGACCACATTAAGAAGCTTAAAAAAAAACTAAGCAAGATACCAAACAACCCAGGAATAATGTTGCATACCTGTAATCTCAGCACTTGGGAGGTAGAGATATAGGAGAATCAGGAGTTCAAAGCCAGCCTTGGGTACATCTATGCTTGAGGCCACTCTATGCTGCATGAAACTTTGTTCAAATATATACATATCAAAATGGGCTATCAATAGTTAAAGAAAAACCCAGAAAATATATGAAAATCCTTTGTCTGACAAAATATTTGTATCCAGATAAAAAATTGATATCTAGGATTATTTTTAATGAGCATAGTGTTTTAATTTTATAGGATAAAAAGTGTTCAGGTGATTATTGTAAAACATTATGAATAAACTTAATGACAATGTACTGGGTGTTTAATATTTTTTTTTAAAGAAAATGAAACAACCCAACCAATATATAGGTTAGTGAAATGAACAGACAGCCTTCAAAAGGTAAAGTACAAATGGCCAATAAACTCATGAGAAAGTGGTTACTCACCAGCCATGGTGAGATTCCATCTCACCCCAGTAAGAAAGGCAACCACTGAGAAAATAAATAACAACAGATACTGATGAGAATGTAAAATAGGTCAGCCACTGGGAGGTCTGCCTGGGTCTTCACCTGACTCAGCCATCCCAAAGGACCTCAAGTCTATGTATCAGGGGCATTTGCCCACTAGTGTTTACTGTAACCCAATATGGAAGCAACCTAAATATTCAAAAACAGAACAATGGCTAAAGACTATGTGGTATAGATACACATAGAATTCATTTCAGCCTTAGAGAAGAATGAACGCAGCATCCCTGCAAGAAAATGGTGAACTGGAGGTAGTCATATTAAGAGAAAGAAGTCAAACTCGGGAAGACAAATACATGTTTTCTTTCAGTTGTGGCTCATGGGATATACAAATATAAACACATAAAGTCAACTATGGAGATCAGAGAACTGACAGAGGAGTTCTTTCTTTCTACCATGTGGGTCACAGAGCACAAACTTGGGGTGTCAGACTTGACAACAAGTGCCTTTACCTGCTGCTGAGTTACCTTACGACCCATACACGTATTGTTCTTATATAGCTATTCATATATGTGTGTGACATATATGAGATATGTATATATATATATATATATATACATTAGAGAGAACACATGGTGGCACATGTGATGCCAGCACTAGAAATGCTAAGCCAGGAGAATTACTACTGGTTTAAAGCCAGCCCTGGCTACAGAGTAAGACTTTGCTTCAAAAACAAAAGGCTATATATTCACACTTATGTACATACATATATTAGGTATGCGTAAAGTGCCCCATGTACACACATATACATACTAGATATGTATAAAGTGTCCCATGTACACACATATACTAAAGATGTATAAAGTGTCCTGTGTACACACATATACATACTAGATATGTATAAAGGGTCCCATGTATATACGTATACTAAGGATGTATAAAGTGTCCCATGTACACACATATACTAAGGATGTATAAAGTGTCCTGTGTACACACATATACATACTAGATACGTATAAAGTGTCCCATGTATATACGTATACTAAGGATGTATAAAGTGTCCCATGTACACACATATACTAAGGATGTATAAAGTGTCCTGTGTACACACATATACTAAGGATGTATAAAGTGTCCTGTGTACACACATATACTAATGATGTATAAAGTGTCCCATGTTTTCATCTAGTACTTTTGTGACTTCTCTTTTAGCTTTGAAGTATTTTCTCAATTTTGATGTAAAGACTGAAACAAGAGTCACTTTTCCTCCAAAATATGTCCCCAGTTGCTATAGTCTTAAATACTGAACAGCCTGTCTTAATCTCTCTAGTGTGAGATGCCATTTCAAGAAATGCTAAATTCCTCTATTAATCTGGTTCTCCTTCTGAGAGCTTCATTCTGCGCTACTGCTCTGGCTGAATGTTTTTCCAGTACATCTTTATTTTAATTATGTTTTCACAAATAGCTGAGCTGATCTCTTCTGAGGTGACTGAAGAGAATTTCCTGGATATCTATGTTTATTTTTCATGAGCACTTAAGAATAAACCTGTCTGATTCCAAGAATAAAAGATACCCAGGTAATTAAATAGCAGGCATAATTTAAGAAGAATGAACATCATTGTGATACTTAGGCTAAGCAATGTCCAAGTAAAGAAGGAGACTTCTCATTTCTATTTTGTATCTCCTTCTGTGGTGATCCTCAGTAATGCTGTAAATTCATCATATGATCTTTACGTCTTTATTGCTATTGCAAACAGTTTTTCCCTTCCATTTAATTTTAAACTTCTTGTTGTTTGAGAAATTATATTAATTTTTTATATTAATTTTGCATCACCAATCTCATAGAATTCTTACTAAATGCAGTTTTTTTCCTTTCACTTTCTTGGATTTTCAGCTTACACAACCAGGTCGTTTTACACTCAAGATACAATTTTGCTTCCTGTCCGTAATTTGGTGCTTCATTTCTTTTCTTATTTAACTGCTTTAATTGCTACTTCATCTAACCGCTCCTCACTCTGGCGGGAATCCTTCCATGCTTTTACCATTAAGCTAGCTGATGAGTTTGGTTTGAAATAAATAACAGAAATGGAAAAATAATCAAAGCACAAAATAGGTGTTCCACGGTAGAGAAAATAGAAATGACTGTTGAGTCCTCAAAGATGCTCGGTTTTACACCCAGCAGTCTTAGACTGACCTGTCTTATCATTTCATTTCATTTTGAGACAAGGTCACTCAGTGCATTTCAGGCCAAGTCAGGATCTTTCCACCCTTGCCCCACTGTTCCTAGCCTAACTTGCTTTTGAAATGCTAAAATCCAGATTTACCTTTTGTCCCTGGTTCAGATTCTCTGCCCAGGGGAGATTCTTTGGGCCCTTGCCTCACAGGCAGATGGTTGGTCCCTAGTCTACAGCTCCGGCACTGCCCTTTCCCCAGCGAGTGCAGCCTGAACACTCCACAGGCTCTTAGGAAGCCCTGCTAGCTTCCTGCAAGCTGATCCAGTTATCTCAACCTCCAGCCTTCACTGAGGTGCTGTACATCTCCAGAAAAGCAGTCTTCCTCTTCTTCCTCACCCTTTCCCTCTAACAACTCAAGTCTTGTCACACATTTACTTCAAGTATTTGTTTTAATGTGCTTCCTCCTGCCTCCCACAACAGCCACAATCCCTGCCTGACTGGTACAGAGACTGCAAGGATTTTCCTTCTGCATTTCAAAGCATTTTAGAAGCAGCTTCCAGATTTATTGTGGCCAAAGTAGTTTCCAAAAGTAGAAATTCAATCCTAACAATCTTTCTTCTTTAAACTCACTAGTAAGCTGTGCACAGTGGTGCACACTTTTAATGCCAACATTTAGGAGGCAAAGCAGAAGGATCTCTGTGAGTCTGAGATAGCCAGCCTGGTTTGCAGAGTTTCAGAACAGCCAGGGCTACATAGTGAGATTCTGTCTTAAACAACAACCACACCTCATTGGTGGCTCCCCATTAATATCATGGAGAAGTTCCAAGTTCAAGTTCTTTTTTAAAATATTTATTTATTTATTTTGTATACAGCATACAGAAGAGGGCACCAGATCTCATCATAGATGGTTGTGAGCCACCATATTGTTGTTGGAAATTAAACTCAGGACCTCTGGAAGAACAGTCAGTGTTCTTAACCTCTGAGCCATCTCTCCAGCCCCAAGTCCAAGTTCTTAACAAAGTCCTTCTACCCAGTCACAATTTTCCTGGGATGGACACACATACATACATGCATACATACACACATGCACATACAAACACACACACATGCATGCATTAACATATAAATGTACTCATACTCACATACATATACATACAACATGTGCATGCACTTATACATGTGCACACACATACAAATATGTGCATAAATACTTACTTATAAAATTTAAAAATATATTTTTTGAACTTCAGAAACTTTGAAGAAGCTGGTCTTATATCCTACTTGTCACCACACTGCCTAAGCTTACAACATCTTGCACAGGCAATCATGCAGCCTGTCAGCTAGAGCCTTTGGTGAAATATACATTTATCTAACTAACATTTTTAAAAATCAAGATTGCTTTTATTTTGCCCACAGAAGCCAGAAAAGAGTGTTGGATTCGCTAGGGCTGAAGTTTCAGGAAGCAGTTAACTGCCATTGTGTGTGCTGGGAATTGAAGTTCGGCCCTCCTGTAAGAGCAGTCCATGCTCTTAACCACTGAACCATCTCTCTAGCTCTTAACTAATTTATATTTAAGTTCACACATGAATCAGCGCAGCTTTAAGTCAGTGGTGTTGGTTGACTAGACAGACCCAGGCATCCTTAAGGCTTAGAATAAAACATCTCCCCTTATAGCAAGAGTTGTTACTGATCTGAAGCATGCCTCAACCAGGACCAGAAAGGGCTTTCTAATGGCCTGTGTTTCTGCCAAGGACTAATGTTTGTGTTTGCAGAATTTTGGAATTTCTTGTTGACTTTCTGATACTTTGCCATGATCTCCTTTAAGAGGCTGCTCTGGCCCCTCTTGTTCTTTATATCATGTCCCTTCCATTCAGATCAGCCCCCATCCTGACTCCTCTGTCTTAATGCACCAAATCAGATGGTAGCTCCTGGACATGTGCATAGCTATCAGTCTGGGGCATCCTGGGACTCGTCCTGGATGCTCTCCAGAGTGGAGTCACTAGCCTGGACTTCTGTCTGCCATTCTTGGGTTTTTTCTCTTTGACACAGGCTCTCACTATTTTTTCTGGGGTGGCCTTGAACTCACTCTGTACCCCAGGCAGGTCTTGAACTTGTCTTCCTGCCTCAGCCTCCAGAGTAGCTGAAATTATAGACCTGTGCTGCAGGCCTGCCATGAAACACGTTGTTAATAACTTTTTAAAATAGGTCAGCAAGTCCTTACACAGCTGAAAAATGCTTTTGTTCTACCCTGAAGCTTGCTGGTCTTTTTTTTCTTTGGCTAGTGGACTCAGATGGCTTTTGCTCTAAATTGTAAAGGCCTGTTCTGTCTGCATTCTGGAGTCGTAAAGATTTCTCATGCCATTTTAGTATTTGTTGGAATTTTATATATTTTCTCTGAGGGTGTTGTGCTTATTTTCTTTGTCTCTGGAATCTGAGGTTGACACACTGCTGCAGATGCTCATTCCTTGCTGGATCGACTCGGCAGGCTCTTTAAGGACGCTCAAGCTTCAGGGTTGAGAATTTTCCTCTATTATTTATGTGATCATTTCCTCTCAATTTTCCCTGTTGTCTCTTTCTGGGATGCCCATTAGTCTGGCATGAGCCTTCCCAATTGATTCTTTCTTTACCTCTGTTATCTTTTCCATATGTCTTGTTAGCCTGCTTTGCAGGAGTTCTCCTTAGCATCGGTCTACAATTGTATTGGATTTCTGCAATTCTGCTTTCTGGGAGAGCTACGTCCCTCTTCTTCAATTCTACTGAATATTTTCTCTTGGCAGCCATTTAGAAATGTTTTTATTTCCAACAGCCTTTTCTTCCCTGGAGTTTTCTCTGTGAACAGCTCTCCCTGTGGATGTAAATGACAGATCCCTTTGCTTTGTTCCCAAGCCTTTCTGTTCTTCACATTATTTCTATTTCCTTGGGGTCTTTTTCTCTTTCTCTCCTTCAACGTCAGTCTTGTTAAAGGCCACCCTTGGGGTTATAACATTTGGGGTAGTGACCATTTATATACTTAAAAATAAGACATTGTAGGGGGAGATGCCTCCGTGGTTAAGAGGACCTGGTGTTCTTGAAGAAGAACTGGGTTATGGTTCTCAGCATCCTATAGAAAGCTTACAGAAGGGCTGGAGAGATGGGTCATGGGTTAAGAGCACTGACTGTTCTTCCGGAGGACCTGAGTTCGATTCCCAGCATCCACATGGCAGCTAACAACTGTCTATTATTCCAAGATCTGACACCCTTACACAGTTATACATGCAGGCAAAACACCAATTCACATAAGATAAAAATAATTTTTTTTTTTAAAAAAAAAGAAAGCTTACAGAAGCCTGTAACTCCAGTTCCATGGCATCCAATACCCTCTTCTGATCTCTGAGAGGGCCTGCACATACGTGGTACACATATATATGCTCAGGCATGCACACATACACTTAAATATTTAAAAACGACACATTGGTCATTTGAGATTTGCACACATGTTCACGAGGTTTTCTCAATAGCTAAATTTGGCTGAGAGCCATCTGCCATATTCAAGGATTCTTAGTTGTCCCAAGAAGAAACTACTAATCCTTTGACGATAGAAAACAGTTGGCTTAATAAGGCTGTGGACAATAACACAGTGGATATCCAAGTATGCTTCTGCCAGCCCAAACCCTTTGTAGGTAATCTCCCATGGGTTCTCCAAGGAGAAGACCTTTTCCCTCCCACACTCCTTCTCTGGGTATTTTAAGCTACTGCTGCCTTATGCTTCAACATGGTCACCTTACACTGCCCCCTGCTTTTGTTCTTGTAGAATTTGATGGAAGCTTTCCATCGAATGAGCATGGACCTTTCCTCATCGGTCCATGGCAATGATTTTTCTCCTCTAGACAACCTCACTCTCTCTAACTCTAGAGCAGCCTGAGAAGAGCAAGGGATGTGCATCAACCTGAGATTTTGCGGGATTTCACTCCCAGCTGAGCTCCTGGAGATAAAAGATTCTCTTTATCATCTTGGTGCTTCTAGACCTCGGTGCAGTGAATGGCAAAAGTTTCTCGAGAGTCTATAAAATATCCATTGAACTAAATTATCCAGTTTCTCTGAATTTCTCACTTTTAGCACAGTATCTAGATTGGCCTATATAACAAGGGTCATCCAAATCAGGTCTTGTAGAGCAAGATTCTGTCCTGACAGAAATGCTGGGGATAGTTGAGGAGCCAGTGGCACCCACAAGCATCAGGAAGCTCTCCTGTGGGAGAACTATCACTTACTGTGGAGCCTTGAAGGACACACCCAGCACTTTCAAAGGCAGGAGGCACTGAGTAACAGGTTCTGTCTTCCCTGGTTACTAAGCAGACTGCTCAGGCAGGTTATGAGTTCCTGTTCTGGGGTTGTTCAAGCAGGGAGCAAGGAGAGTTATCATAGAAGGAACTCAGCTCACTGGTTGAAAAAAAAAATGAGCTAAGTCCTTCTGAAACTCTACCAAAATTGAACATTCTCTTTTATAGCAAACCTTGGATAATAGTTGTTATCCTGAAATAAAGTAACAGAAAAGCCTATTTTCAAGGAATAAGAATTTGGGAAAAAAGTCAATATAGCTCCCTAATTGATACACAAAATTAAAATGACTTAGTTTATAACTCATAATGACAGCATGTATTTTAATCTGTAGAAGTATAATGTCTTCTCAACTTTCATACAAAAATGGCTCTGGAGGGCTCAATGGTGCTAATGTGTAAACTTCGCTTACAGATTATTGTGAATAGTGTGTTATGGCTCAGGAAAATGTGTGAAAGCCGTAACAGACAAGGGACCCTTGGAGGCTGGCTGTGCCAGCCTGTTCTGTGCACGGCTCACAGCCAGGCATGCCTGGCCTCCTCCAGGCAAATGTCAAAAGCATGTCTCCCCTCAGCATGATGACCAAAGTCACCACTTATTCCAGTATGCTCCAGGGGTCACCGCTGCTTGAAAACCACTGGACTAAGAGACTGCTAATGCTCTTCCAACCCTGAGATCCCGAGATTCTCCCAAGGGCTGAAGAGCAAGCCTCCGGAGGTAAAAGCAGAGGTCTCCTATCCCTAGAACCAGCTGGAAGAGAGCAGCAGTTGCAGCTATCCCTTTCTCCAAACAGCTCCGTACACACAGCTAGGAACCAGTAGTGCCGATGTTTTTCACCTTTATGATAGGCTGTGACTGCCCTTGTATTTGACCTTCATCAGACAAGGATGATGGCATCCATGCATCAATGGTGTTCTCCCCAGCTAATTAATGCCCTCTCTTCTTGCTCTTTAATATTTTTTTTTTTTTTGGCAATTCCCCAAACCTGAAGAAAACGAGTCACCTTCACAGCCCTTACTTCCTGAGCCGCTGTCGCTGGAAACAATGTAACATATTGCAGGCTCTTGGGGCCACAGCAGAAGGGGTACCTGCATCTTACTCCCAGGAGCCTCAGTCCACTGTTGCCTTGGTTTACAGGTCAGTGAGCCTCTCCCCAAGGATGAGTACCACTTTCAAAGGCCTCCTCTGCAAGATGAACTCTCTGTTCTCAGGATGACTAGTGGTCCCTTCTCTCCTGCCTCATCCTTCACCAGTTTTGACTCATCCTCTCTGCTCAGAAACTGTCTCATTCCCTCTAACCCAAACAGGAAACAAAGCCCTGTGCATCTCTCCTCTCTCTGTGAAACTGCTCCATGTTCCCTTCTTCCCTTCCTTGATGAAGCAACACCCACACTTACATCTTCTTCGGTACCTTCTTCTATGTTGTGAGCTTCTCTCTCACTATGCATCCATCCGGGTCACTACTGGTCTAACCATTAACTCCTGTTTCCAGCCTTCATCTTCTATTTAAATTCTCAGCATCTGATTCCATGAGTCAAATGTGCCCGCCTGGAGTTTCTGGTTTTGTTTACCTTTTCTGACCTCTTCTCTTGTGATGTGTTCATTGGCTCCCCCTGCCCCCGCCCCCAATCCCACCCCTTTCCCTTTCCCATCCTCTTTCCCTGCACACAGTGCAGTTTGGTGCGATGTGGGGATTCCTCCTTCTCCTCTAAATTCTGGCTTTTCATTCTCATGGTTTCAACAGTCCCTGAACACTCTGTTCTCTCAGATCCACATGCTTGGACTCTTTCCTTGATCAGGGCCCCAACCACACAATTGGCTGCTCAGTCTGGCTTGTCATACCCTGTGTCACATGCCTCTATCTCTCCGAGTGGTGCCACCTCCATCTCTGTCAACATTACGCTCCTCCAAGTCTTCCTCGGCTTCTGTCGATCATACCAGAGATGCTGCCTGATCCTAAACCCAGAGGTTCCTCTGACTGAACCACCTCTCAAGCGTCCACATCTTCACTTGACCTTACTTTTCTGGATTTCCCCTCCTCAGAGTACAAATGACCCGTGACATCCTGGTCTCTCTTAGCAGAAACGTCCACTGTCTTTTCACTGTGCACGGCTGAAGCCATGATTCCTCTGAAGGGTCTAGCACAGGCTGTACCAGCCGGTCTTACCTTCTCAGCTGCAGTCATCCTGAGCTTTGTACCTCGATTGCATCAGACACAGCAGCAGGATTCCTTTGCTTCCAGGACAGAGAAGTGCACATTTCTTGTATTCTCAGGTAGGATTCTCCTCAACCTTCTACAAGTACCGGTGTCACCTTTGTGTTATAGCTGACAGCAACGTACCCACTTCACCCCTATTCCTCTTTGGATGGCTGGTGCCCCACATGGTACCAGCAGGTAGCAAGTGCTCAAAGGTTATCAACAGAATGACCAAATTAATGAGTCAGTGGAGGAACTTATTGGTTTTTAGGAAAAAATAAAAGAGGGGAGGGGAAAATCCCACATCAGTTTTTTTTTTTTTTCATTTTAGTATAGGCTTTTTAAAAAAATATTTATTTATTTATTTATTTGTTTATTTATTTATTTCGAGGCAGGTTCTTATTATGTAGCTTTTGTTGAAAGTCACTATTGTAGACCAATCTGGCCTCAAACTCTCGGAAATCATCCTGCTTTTACCTGTTCACTGATGGAAGCATCATCTACATACACCAAGCAAAGATCTCATTAAACCAATTTTTTAAGACGTATACAAATTACTTGGAAATTTTGCTAAAATATGATGTTTAATTCAGTAGGCCAAGGTGGACCTGAAACTTTGTGTTTCCAGAAGGCTGCCTAGGCCTCTTAATGCTGCTGGCTTTGGCGAGGGGAGGTTGAAGACAGGGCTTCTCTGTTTAACATCTCTAGCCAGGAACTTGCTTTGTAGACCAGGCTATCCCCAAACTCACAGAGATCCACTTGCCTCTGCCTCCTGAGTGCTGGAATTAAAGGTATGGTCCACCATCTCCAGCTTGATTGACCACACTTAGAGGAGACAAGGTCCCATCGCAGGACAATACGTTCAAACTTCACTGAATAGGGTCACTTGAAGAGCTTTCTAAATTCCTAATATTCTTGCTGAATATATTGGTCTAGGAAGTTAGCTCACTTGGTACAGCACTTGCATAAAGCCCTGGGTTCGATCCCCAGCAGCACTGACTAAAATTGTGTGTAGTAGAACATACTGAGAATGTGTGACCCTCCAGCACTCTGGTCATACAGGCAAGAGGATCAGGAATTTAAGGTCATTCTTAGCCACCTTTGAAGCCAGTCTGAGATACTTGAGAGCCTATCTCAAAAAACAAAACCAAAAAATAATAAATAAGAATATCTAGAGGAGGGAGTCAAAAGCCAAGGTGCATGTGGTTTGGAAGACTCTGGCCTGGGCTCCTCAGCTCTGGGGGTTTATTAAAATTGCCTGGGGAGCTTTTTACAAACTGTTGGTGCTGGACCACACCCTTATTAATTAAATCAAAATTCTCTGGGGTAGCCTTAAGCACCCCTTAAGTTCCCTAAGTGAGTTTTCCAATACCCTCCCTGGAGTGAAGTCATTGTCTCCAGGTTGTGCTTCCAAGGAATGGCCATAGATACAGGACAGGGGAGGTAGGAGGGGAGGGGCTACATTCACAAATGCAGAGAAAGCATGAGTGTAAAGTCAGACTGGAGTCCCACCCCCATTCTCCGTTATTTCAGACTCACTGCCATGGGAAAGTCAGACTACACACCCTTCTACCTTAATTTGAGCTGATTTCCCTGGAAGTCATCAAGACCTCTATTGGAGTGTGGGAATGTCCACACAGGAATCTGTTGTCATCTCACTAATAAGTTGTGACCCCTTGAGTTCAGCCAGCCAAACTGCCTGCCTGCAGGAGAGGCCTCTCGTTTTCATAAACTCACAGCTGAAAGACCAGCCAGGGAGCAGATGGTTTGTTAGCATCCAGACCACCAAAGGAAAGTCACAAGGACATGGATTTGCTTCAGACTGAGAAGCAGAATCAAACAGGAGCCTTTTAAAGCAGGTTGGCCTCAGCCTAGAGGCTACACAGTGCAGCCCAGTCACCAGACCTGGGCAATGAGTCCACAGGCCTTCAGCAGCCTCAGTCCTCACACACTGTCTCTGGTCATCCACACTGATGGGAACATAGGTCACATAAGAAACACAAAGGCGTTTGGTTCAAACCCGACTTAGTGCTCCTGGATATTTGAGCTTCAACCCCAGCTTTCTCTGATGCTGTCACTTGTGTTCTTGTAGGCAGTAGAAACCTGAACCTCGAGGTAATAGGGCTAGAGACAGAGGAGGGAGATCCCAGGGTGAGCAGATTCCAGGGTGCACAGGGACTTCTGATACTTTTTTTAAGGTACATTTTTTTTCTAAAATTAAAACTTTTAATTTGTGGTGATGTGTTGTGTACCTAATAAAGATTGTCTGAAGATCAGAAGACAGAGTCAGTCAGAGTTCAACATAGAGGTCAGGGAGTGGTGGCACATGCCTTTAATCCTAGCACTTGGGAGCCAGAGGCAGAGATCTGTGTGAATCTCTCCGAATTCAAGGCCACCCTGGGCTACATGAAATTAATCCAGTCCAGGAGAGAAACAGACCTAGGCAGTGGTGGCACATGCCTTTAGTCCCAGCACTTGGGATCCCATGCTTCTGCTCCCAGTACTTGGAAAACACACACACACACACACACACACACACACATGCACACACACACACATGCCTTTAATCCAAGCACTAGGAAGTTTGAACCAGGAAGTGATGTGGCTGGGCAGAAAAAGGAATATAAGGCAGGAGGAGACAGAGTTCGCCCCTTTCTTTTCGGCTGAGGACTCAGAGGCATTCAGTCTGGAGATTGCTTGAAATGGGATCTTCCACTTCTGCCTGAGGAGTTGGCTGGGTGAGCAGTGGCTATGGTGCATTCCTCTGTCTCTCTGATCTTTTAGCATTTGCCCCAGTATTATCAAGCTTTGGGTTTTTAATTATAAGATCAATTAGGATCCATGCAACAAACCTAAGTGGTATTTATTTAAGACTTAAAGGAAAGAAAAGAAAGAGCTAAAGGGAGGAGCCTAGAGGGAGGGAACCTGTGGGCTGAGCTGTGCTGGAGCCTAAGCTTCAGCAGCAGGAAACCCAGATAAAAACTAGCTCATATTTTCTGTCCCCAGAGGACTTTCTCGAAACTAACCTTGACCAGTCAAGTCTAATCACTTACAATATGCCAGGCTAGGCTGGGGTAAGCCTCAACTCACATGTCCACCATGTCACCATTTATTCACTGAGTTAATACAACTGTTCTAGACTCAACAGGACCACACCTATACTGGAATCCACTTTCTCTATAGGTGGGGCTTTCTATTCCACAGATTAGAGTTATTAAAGATTCACACACTGTCAGACTAGAAGAAACTCCATGCCCATCCATCTTCCTGTGGTTACTGCTGAGAAATCTGAGCTCGGAGAAGAGGAAGTCTGCCCAAAGCCACAGAGAGAAACTGCTGTGGTTGGCAGGAGCCTAGTTCTCCTCATTAGGGTTGTCATCTCTGTATCATGCTCTTGAACCCACTCTGCCCTTCACAACTGCAATTCTGGTGCCTTTATATGTAAATCAACTCACCAGCTCTGTGATCTGAAAGCAGAGGTGTCAAAAGTGCCTCAGATTCTCCGCCGTGGCATCCCAGCGAGAATAAAAGAAAAGCTGCAGAGAATTCTGGGACCTCTGGAGACTGTTCTGCACTGTGCCCGCTTTGAGAACTCAGTGCAGACATTACAGAGAGTACACACTGGTCAAGAGACCTGGACCACGGCTCAGTCTGAGTGATCATGTCTTATACTTAGCCTCAGTTTCCTCATGCGGGGGTTTCATGAGTGTGATGAGACTGAGCACACAGCCTAGAGCTGAAAATTTCAAATGTAGCCTTGCCATCTAAGTCCCAACAACCCTAAGTTTCCCTGCTTTCTCCAAAATGTCCCCACCCTGAGGGAAACATTCTCCATCTGGCCAGTTCCCCTCACAGCCAAGTCTCACTACCTGGTCCTCAGCCTCAAAGTCTTCCTTTTCCATCAGCCACTATGAGATGAGCTGAACAATCCTCCGAGTTCTCCTAGACACTCCTCATATTTTCACCATACAGCCTGCATCTCACAGACCCTTCTGGTTTGCTCAGCCCTGGATATGGCCCTGAGTACATTCCTCATGTGACCCTACATGGCATGTACAGTCTTTCAATCCAGTCACTGTGAATAAGTGACTACTGCCAAACAGTCTGGTTGTGAGGCTAGGTTTAACATGCCCCATACTTGTCTTTACCACATCGATGTCCCCATGAAGGGCATTGATAGATGTCCCCATGAAGGGCACTGCTAGATGCCCTCATGAAGGGCATTGATAGATGTCCCCATGAAGGGTATTGTTAGATGCCCCCATGAAGGGCATTGATAGATGCCCCCATGAAGAGCATTGATAGATGCTCCCATGAAGAGCATTAATAAATGCTTTACCAATTTTAATGCTGAGGATGAAATGACTAGTCCAAGGTTATATAGGCAAGAGTGAGTCTCACAGCAACAACGCTCTATGTTGACCCTGCATTTGCAGCCTCTGGGGCAGTGGTTCTCAACCCTCCTCATGCTTTGACCCTTTAATTCAGTTCATGTTGTAGTGACACCCCACTTCAACCATAAGACTATTTTTGTTGCTATTTTGTAACTGCAGTTTTGTTACTGTTATAAATTGTAATGTAAATGTCTGTGTTTTCCTATAATCTTAGGTGACCCCTGTAAAAGAGTCATCAACCTCCTAAGGGGTGGTAATCCACAGACTGAGAACCTCTGCTCTGGGGGAAGCAGAAGTGTTGTGTATGGGCACTGCTTCTCTACGCTGAAATGGAATTCTCCCAGTCAACTTCACCTTTAGTAGAGTAATTAAGATGCTGCAGGACTGTAGATCCCCTAAAGGGTGCAGAATCCAAAGGCTGGCCACACACAAGACTTGTGCTTCACAGGAGAGCACAGGGAGGTTGACAAGGAAGACCTTGTCCCTGGTCACTTGGACGTTGGCTCAGTGCCCTTGGGCTCAGAGCTCTAGTTGGAAGACAGTGTGGTGATGAGGCTTGTATACATTCCTTCAGGTGAGAAAATCCTAAGCTTCTTGGCCCCAAAAACAAACTTTAGGGTCACTGCCATCTTGCTGTGGAACCCCTTACCCCATCCATTATTTAGAAAGCTGGGAGATAATGCAAGATAGGACCAAGGGTTGGGTTGTGATGGCTTTGGCCAACCTGAAGTAGCTACTCCTCCATACTGCCAGGGAAGTTCCCTAACACAGGGTTAGATATCTGCTTTCCTGTCAGTGGGACCCAAGCTTCTCTCTTCAAGGACAGGTTGAGACTCTATTAAAAACAGATCTTCACTAGGCAGCAGAACAGTTACCACCTGACCTGAATCTGCCTTCCTCAAGTGCCAGGGTGTTTCAAGCCTGTCAGGATCCCAGGAATTTTGTGAATAAAAGAACCAGGTCTCCCAGCCAGATCTCAGATGCTAACACAATGTTGGCCAGGCACCCTCAGAACAAGCGGACTCTCAAGCTGTGGGTGTCTCAAATCCCCCTCATGCAGATGGAGAACTGAAGGGTCATCATGAAGGCTGGTTTAAGCATTGGCCTGGGGCTGAAGGGAGCATTTGAGGCCTATGCTGGCACTAGTGTTCTACCAGCTTCCTATAGAGCACCTAGCCACAAGGACCAGAAGCATCTCTGGCTTGCCATGCACGTGGTCAAGACAGTGCAAGAAGAGTCACAGGATTCTTTCTGCCACCCAGTATAATACCATGTGCTGGCTTCCAAAACAGCAAGACCAGTCACCTTCCCTGACTCCTCCTTGAGGTCTCTGCTTTGAATAACCAGAGAAGCCAGTCTTGTATCACAGGATTCTTTCTCGTACCTGCCTGAGCATGGCCATCCATCCCTAAGGCTATAGCCAGATGTTGCCCAGCTGAACATGGAAGGAAGCCAGGGAACCAAGGAAACTTGGCAAATGGCCAGAAATGGGGCTAGATAGATGGCAGTTTCTCAATACTCCTAGGAGAGTGAGTTTTGGCTCTCTGGGGAGTTCATTGACCTTTAGTAGAGAGCATATCTTCTTAATGTTTGCATGCATGTCCACCTCTTTAACCTGGTCACACGTGGCTTTTCTGTTATGAAATGAATTCATTTGGAGAAGAGCCATTTTCTTGTACCTCTTAGAACCTGATGAAACACTGAGGTTTTCATAGGAGCTGGAGTGTGAAAAGGAAGAGCCCTGGTCTAGGATGGCTGTCACCCCCTTTTCTTATGCTCAGCCAGGGGGTCTTTTCTTTGCCTCTACCTGCTAGCTTAGCAGCAAACAGAACAATGTCTACTTCAGAAGAAAGGTCATTTCCTGCTTCAGGCCCCAGAGCTTCTGTAGAGGGATGACCACCTCCCTAAGGCCAGACCTCATCCTGTGCTGCTGACCTTGGCAGTGCAATGACAACACCTGGGTCTACCCTGGGTCACATCTGACAATGTTGGCCTAATCCCTACCGCCCAGAGAGAATATCTAATGAAGAGAAATGTCTGAAGCTCAGGCTTCAGAGTGGAAAGGGCTCTGTTTGTCTCTGAAACAGGGCAAAATGGGATGTCAAGAGGTGACGTCTCCCTGCTTCCTTGTGTTTATCTCTGGGCCACCTGGGATATCCTACAGGCTCTTCTAGCTCTTTCCAGGGAGCTGAGATGACAAGGAGAGAGAGGACTGAGGAATGCCTGATATGCTATCGCAGCAAGTCACTGGTTATGACACGCAGGAAGGAGTGAGCTGCAGGCACAGTTGTTTTACTTTATTCTGGACTCCACTTGTGCTGGGGTGTGTGCGCTGTCACCAGCCTGCTGCACAGTCACAACCTAGTAAGTGTGAATTGCACAGAACTCTGTCACACACACACACACACACACACACACACACACACACACTGTATTCCTGGAGATTTTCTGGAAAGTCCAAAACACACTCTTACAAGAAGAGCTCCTCAACTATGACATCATCTGAACTCTCTGGCCACCCCAGATCTCAGACCCAAGGAAGCCCGGAGTAGAAATAAAGACAAAAGGGGGGTGTGAGAGTGGAGGGCTCGTCTTAAGGGCTCCCCATTCCCTCCCTTCTGCTTTCAGAAGGCTGGCTTGCCTTTTAGAGAGTGGAAATCTCTTTATTCACTTATCAAATTAAAACTGAGAGTCTCTCGTTAGGATCACCTAGTCCTTGACGGTAGCCTGGAGTTCCTGGCTAACTGGCACAGAACACTTCCCTGTAGTGTGTATGTTGAAGGGCTGGAAAAAGGATCTAGAATCGGGCTGTAAAACTAGCTAGAAACTGAGGTCCAGGACAGGAGGGGAAGGCTGAGGCCAGGGGTCGCTCATTCCCAGGCCTGACTCCCAGAGTTGGCTGGGGGAAAGGCTAAGCAGAAGCGGGCCTGGAGCTGTCCACGCCACGGTGCTGAAATCGAGAAGCGGAGGCCTAATAGGAGGAGCCCCGAGGAGGTTGCGCTTCTGCCACAAGTTAGAGGAGGCGGGTAGAAAGGGATTCCCTCTCGATCCACCTCTTCTACTTATCCTCAAAGGAAGCAAACGATTGAGTTGGGACGGGAAGATAGGTTGAGCTTTGAGAAGAATGAAGCCACTTAAAACTGTGGTCAGCTTGGGGAAAGAAGGCCAGGATCCTCCTGGGAGCGAGGTGCAATCTGGGACAAACGTCGTCGGGGACCAGCAGGGAAAAGACCTTCTCTCTGACCTCCTGTACACAGGGAAGAAGCCACGAATGCAAAGCAAGAAAGGATACACAAGGCGTTCCCATGTACACGGGGGGGGGGGCACTGACATATTTGCACATAGACCCCCGGGGTAGGTGCATACTATATGAACATACCAAATACATTCAACCAGTTCTGTTTACTCTCTAAACACCAGCACTGGTTCCCATCAAGCCACCAAGATACGTCTCCAGCATCACTCTGGCCTGGACGTGGCCTAGACGTCCCTCCCGTTTTGTGTCTGGGCCTCAGATGGAGACCCCGAGAAAGTCACAACCAGTAAGGAAACCCTAATTCTAGCCTGAGACCAGGGAAGATGATGTGAAGCAGTCGGCACTTAGGCCCATAATGAGGGGGTGCAAAAAACCGCGAGGATACCTCCTAAGACACTCCTTCTTTCCCCAAACGCCCATTTATGGTGCCAGAACAGTAGAGGAGGGTGGACAGAAGTGTGTCTCCCTCCCAAACTGAAGACACCCAGAGGACCAGCGCGTACCTGTGCGTGGGAGGCCCCGCGTGGAGCCCCCTCAGCGAGTCCGGACCTGCTGGCTCCTCTTGGATAGATGTGGGTTAGGAGCGGGGGTTACCCTGCTTGCCCTCCACACCGCCTCCTGGATGTCCGTGGGCAACGGAGAAACTCCGTCCCCCGCAATGGGAAGTTGCCCATGTTAGAGCCTCCGGTCTCTAGGCTTGGCCAGGGCTGCGGCGCCCCCGCACCTGCCGCCCTCACCACCTCGCCCGCACCCTCCCGCCCGCAGACTGCGCGGAGCCTGAAAGCCGGGAGCCCGCCCGCCCTCCCGGAGAGTCTGCTGCTGACCTGCATTGACGTCATTGCGTCATTAGGTTTCCCCTGGAAACACTGGCTCGCCCGAAATAGTAACACATTAATTCAGGCCGGGGGAGCAGGAGAGACTGTTTGTAACCCTGCAGCTAACTCTGCGCGCGAGCGAGCGCGCAGCAGCCCCCACCCCTCCCGAGAGCAGTGCCGGCAGCGCTCTCATACTATTTTGAGAACAAAGGAAGGCAAATTATAGAATCCCATAGAGAGAGGGAGAGAGAGTGCGGGGGATGCCGAGACCCTCTCGCCTTGCACGCGCGGACACCCACGGATACACACGCACACGTGTGCATGCCACATCAAGGTCTATCTACCTTCGGGTGGGTGGGAACCGCGTTGAGGCTCTTTCAAGACCTACAGTTGTGTGCACCGGAGTCCGGGTGCCTAGGATAGGTTCAAATCAGGATATAACGTCTACTGGGTCTGAAGGACTACCTTCCTCCCACCACCCGCAACTCAGCACCGAAGCTGGCCCGCCCACCTTCCTCCCAGCCCAGGGTCCTGCGCAGCCCTGGAGCCAGAGCGCGAGACGCTGCTCCCAAAAGCAGGGACACCCTGTCCTTTCTCCTCCAGCTGTGCCCCGCCCTGCGGGTGGAGGAAACCCCGCAGGGATCTATCCTATTGCCCGAGGTTCTCCCACCCCTGGGTGGAGGATGGGCTGTCCAGCTCCAGCGTGTGGTCTAAGAGGGCTCGACTGATTTGGGATAGTCTGATGGCTGGGTTGCTGTCGTAAGTTCCAGAATCCACTGGCCAAAAAGTGACTGACTTCTGTGAACGCCACTTGCTTCGGCCAAAAGAAGCTAGGGATGGCAGAGCAGGCTGTCTAAGGGGGAGCCCCGACCTCGAAGATTCTTAGTGTCTGCACTTGCCAGTTCGAGCCCTTGACTCAGTCTCTTTCCACCAGATCAAAGTAGCAAGCGCTTAGCCTAGGGCTGTTGGCCAATTCGAGGAGGTGGCAGCTGAACCGCAGAACTCTGCTAAGGCAAAGGGCCAGCATGCAAATCCCGTAGGGCTCTGCGGCGTGGATGGTAGGTGGGAAGTGAGGCCGGTATTGAAATGACCCCTTCCTTCCTCTTTCTCGGGAAGCTCTCCGAGAGACTAATGAAGAGTTCCCAGAGATTTCTGCTTCATTTTACTCTGATGTTGCTCACCTCTGCTCACTCTCACCAGAGAAGTATGTGACTTGTGTCCCAAGGTTCTTGTCTGCCTGGCCCTGTGTCCAGAGCCCACCTCTCCCTCTGATAAAGGAATGGACTTTCACACGTCACCTCATAGCTTCTTCCATTTGACCACAGAGGATGCTCATTAGCCACAAAGGCAAACCTAGCTGTCTCTATCAAGTTGGAGCCAGACTAAGAACAAGATTTGGAACAGGCATGTCCTGACTAGCCCCTGAGGAGCTGTGGGGCTCAACCTCCACAGGTCGCTCTTTCTCCTTGAGCCAGAATGTCTTTGGCTGTAAAATAGTTCCTTTCTTCTCATTACTTTCCCCCTTGCTCTAACAAAAGCAGTGTAGGGAAGGGCAAGGCTTACTTTCTCTGGGTTTGGAGAAACACAGTCCATCACAGCAAGGAAGAAGCAGCAATGGAAGGGGCCGCAAGTCAGGAGGTAGAGGGTGATGGCGGCATGGGATAGTGACAGACAGATTCAAGCTGCATCTCACCCTGGTTAAACCTGCCTAAAAACATCCTCAAGGGCTGGAGAGATGACTCAGAGGTTAAGAGCACTGACTGTTCTTCCTGAGGTCCTGAGTTCAATTCCCAGCAACCACATGGTGGCTCATAACCATCTATGATGACATCTGGTGTCCTCTTATGTATATTGTATACATAATAAATAAAATCTTTAAAAAAAATTCTCAAGTCACCCTCAATGTCTTATTTCCTGGGTGCTTCTAAATCTAGTCAATTCCGTAATGAAGGTTATCTGTCACACCACTCCACAGAGCTGGATGGTGAACATAAGAGATGATACAACAATGTGCTGGGAAAAAATGGTGTAAAGGCATAGACTTACCTATCTCAGGGAAAGACTTTTTTTTTTTAAAGACCATTTAGTGCCTGGGGGTAGGACTCAGGTCTAAAAAGAATCTAGGAAAAGTCTCCAGACTGTGCCTGACAGCCAATAGATTCAAAACTTGATTTTTGTGCCTAAAGTTTAACCAATAGTTTCAAAGACTTACTCTATCTCAAATCCCTTTACCCAATTCTGAAATGCCAAGATGTGTAACACCCAGTTTATGTATGTCTTTCTTTAAAAACTCTCTTACCCCTGAGCTAGGGGCCAAATTCCCTCTGATGCTTTGGAACAAGAGGTTCAAATTTGTCCAAAAAATAAATAAGCTGACCCTGGTGTGTTTGCATCAGAATCTAGCTCCCTGGTTGTCTTTGAGGGGGTCTTTCAACTCAGGTACACAATGGTGTGCCTTCTTCCTACTCCTACCCAAGGGTGGACCATGCACACACTTCCTGGTAACCTATTTGGAAACACTGGTCAAGGGACATCTGGGAGATGGTGATGTTGAGGGACCTGTCCCCTCCAAAAATGATAGTGTAGTCTTTCCTTTAATACCATCCATCAGCCTCTGTATGAATGCCCCTCCCCCAGCAAAGCAGCTCTAATGCTTTCAGATTCAACACAGTCAAGCGGGAATGTGTGTGTGTGTGGGGGGGTGTTAACAGTAATGCTTGGGTGTGGTGATTGGGCTTTCTGCCTCATTCTGTAGTTATTTTCCAGTAAGATGTGCACCAAGCCTACACTGTCTGGATGTCTACTCACCACCCTTCCCTTACCTATAACTTCTATCCCATTAAGCTGTGGCCTTCATCCTCTTGTCTGGTTACCTACTGGACTACTACAGGGATCCCATGGTATTCCCTCTCTGTTTTCTCAATTCCTTCTGGCACAACAACCAACATGTGTTTGTGAACAGAGATCTGTAATCCCTTGTTTGAACATCTATTTCCAGGTACCTCCTCCCCAAAACTCAGAAAAAAAAATGTTGGCTCGTTGTTGCAGGCCACGGATCACGATGGTTATAAGATTTTATGTCATTCATCTCTGGCCACCTGAAAGGGGCCCTGGTTTAATCACTTGGATTGCCATTCTCTGAGTAAGGTGTACAGCCTTCTTCTGGGATAAATGTCCTCAGAGCTGGAAGTGGGTCTTACATGTTAGAGTCCCAAAGTGTCCAACCTCCCCCCGCCCCATGGCAGTGCTGGTGAAAATGTCCCAACAGAATGACTTGGGCCAGGTAAGCAGAAGGATTGTTACTGGGTAAACAAAAGCCTAATGGAGGGCTTCTGTTTGCCAAAAAAGGTTTCTCTTACCAGGTCACCAAACAGTCTATGTGAGCTCAAAGATCCCACCCTGATGACTGTCATATAAAACCCACTTTCTTTTCTACCATGTTGCTTCTCTCTGTCCCCCAAGAGGTGACCTTGGCATAGGATCCTCACTGACACATTTTTTTCTGTCTATAGAGTGATGCCCTGATTTACATTACCCACCTCTGTGGGTTCTCTGTGGCCTAACTGTGCTAGGCAAGCACACAGAAAATGCTCAGGAAATGGCTTCCAAGCTGAGCTCTGCAAGCAAGCCACACATCATCTGTACACACCACATTGCCTGAGAAAGCCAGTATTGCTGCTGACTGCTATGGGTTTCCGCCAGAGAAGCCCACTCAGACATGGGTCTAAGGCAATAGCAGGTCTTTATTAGCAGGCTGGTGACTACACTGGGTGTTTGGGATATCAGGATAGCCATGGACCTTTCTCACGGTAAGCTTTCAAGCACAAAACCATGTTCTGGGTTGATAAATTTGACTTAACAAAACAGTTAGCTAGAAGCAGAAGTACAGAAGCCAAAAAGCAAGGTTAGCACAGTTAGACTTTCCCAGAATTATGGACTTTGCTGAATTAAGCCTTTGTTTTCATTTCAGCTGCTGGTGTTGTCTATGCACTGAGTTTTATAACCTGAAGGTGTTTCATCCTGGCGTTAGTTGTACTAAGGTCTGAGGGCCTACTAAGGTCCAGGGTCTTGTTACACTGATGATAGTTCTTCAGGCCTGTGCTGGGAGAGATCTTCTTAGATCAGTAGATCTGATCTTCTCAGATCTCAGGCTACCTAGTCCCTGAAGGGCATCCCAAGACAGCATCTTGTTCACTTTTCCTTCACCCTGAGGGAGACTGCAATAGTGTGTTTGTTAATGTGTAAGGGTGAGGCAAAGGTGAAGAAGGAGGAGGAGGCCCACAGTCTTCCCAGTGAGCTATTGTGCAGGAAAGCCAGCATTTACATTCACAAAAAAGATTTTAATCCCACCCAGGTCCACAGCAATGTCTGGGGCAGCTGCTAGCTCCCATACATAGGCCTATGACTATTCTCTTTTTTGCCCAGTCTTTCTTGGTCACATTGCCCCAAGAGTGTCTTAGTTCCTACTCCAAGTCTCTAGGGGCCAAATGGGATATCTACTCTAACACTTGTGAGCATCTGAGGTGAGGGTGGAGGATTTCTCAGTGTGGGAATGGACAGCTACATCTCACTTTGCTTCCTGGGTGCTACTAGGACCTCTACTGCCATTTTAGAGGCCTCTATCAAAGACTCTCAGTCAGGCATCCCCAGGAAATTGGGCTATTTGTGAGGAGGCATGGGAATGAGAAAATGAAGCTTCTGGGCATGTGTGCACATGGTGGGCATTGAAACACACCAGGGATGCCTAGAAGTTGATTTGGAATTCAGGGGCCTCTATTCACTGACTGGAGTGGCTCTGTAGGTGAAGGAAAGATTTCAGGTCCAAGTACTGTTTAGAGTGTTTGCTTCTGGATCATTCATCTCTGCTGCATTCTGCATTTCTCTGATAATCTTCAGTTCAAATTCACGTAAAAGAAAGAATCAGAATGGCTCATGTAAGAACTTGGACAACCCAGGCTTGGCCTGGGCTTTCTGTGGGAAGCAGGGAAACCAGGAAAAGACCTCCCCACAACCCTCCACCCAAGGATTGTTCTTAGGGCATTTTTGTTTTGTTTATGTTTTTGAGATGGGTGTAATGCCTGAATCTCAATCACCCAGAGAGACCACCGGAGACAGAGATGTCTGAAATGCAGCAGCAAGGTTTATTGTCAGTGCGATACAAGCCTAGGCAGGGAGCTTGTTCTCCACACTGTGCTTGCACCCCATGAGTGTAGAGCAGGGAAGAGCTGAGAACCCCAAGTTACACAAGTTTTTTATAGGCAAAGACCATGAGGCAGGGTTACTTGGGGTCAAGGCTGCAGGAGTGCTCTCCATGAACTCATGCTTAGGGACTTTTTACAGCTTAACATTCCTGGACCCCACCTGGGTGGTGTGGCTGGCAGGTTTTTACTGCCTGAGGCGTGGACCATCCAGGTGTCCTTAGATAGGCTGGGCTCATTCTTTCTTGGAACTGAGGAAGCACCTGCCAGGATGTGAAACTGAACTCTATTTTAGTACAAAATGGCTACTAGAGTACAAAATGGGGTTTCCTGAACTAAGTTTACTCTCTTCAATATGGTCTCATTGTGTGTCCCTGGATGGCCTGGAACTCACTGGGTAGACCAAGCTACTCTCAAACTCACAAAGATCTGCCTTCCCAAGGCCTTGGTTTAGATCCTGCGAAATGCAAAGCCAGTGGCATGATCAACCGAGTCAAGAAGAAAAAGCCCCAGATTTGGAATTATAATTGTCTTCTAATTCCACCATGGTCCGAATCAAGACAAGAGGTCACTCCCCTTCCAGTCCCAACTCCAGACTCTTACCTACCTGTTTTATGAACTGGAGAATTTCAGCATAGGTGTGGGGATCTGCTGACAACCTCAGCTTCTGGTGGAGACGGGTGCAGAGCCTTAGGAGCAGGGGACAGAGCAGTCTACTCTCTCAGGATTTGCTGTAATTAGCTGGGTCTCAGTAACCTCAGGCCCTCTCCTTCCAGCCAGCCCTCCATGTGAAGGAGGTGGTTTAAAGAGAAAGGCCCTTCTTGGCCCATACATTTGAATAGCTTCGTCTGCAGTTGATAGACCTGTTCAGGAAGAATTAGGAGGTGTGGTCTTGTTGGAGGAGGTGTGTCACTATGAGGTGGAATTTGAGATTACTTATTTATTCACTTTGTTATTTTTTTAAAACTTTCTTTTATTTGTTTAATTATTTGCCTTGGTGTTTGCCTGGAACTGGAACTACAGACAGTTGTGAGCTGCCATTGTGGGTGCTGGGAATTGAACCCAGGTCCTCTGGAAGAGCAGTCGGTGCTCTTAACCACTGAGCCATCTCTCCAGCCCCTGTGTAGCTCTAGATGTCCTTGTATTTACTTGGTAGAACAGGCTGGGCTGGCCTCGAACTCAGAGATCTTTCTGCTTCTACCTCCCGAGTGCTGGGATTAAAGGGCTGCATCACCACCACCTGGTTTGGCTTTGAAGTTTTAAAAGCTCACACCATTTCCAGTTAGCTCTCTCTGTCTCATGCTTGTGGATTGTGGATATATATATATATATATATATATATATATATATATATATATATTACATATTTAATAAAACCTGAATATTGGGGAGAGAGCACCTAGTCAAATCCTAGACAGACAGCTCAGGAAATTCTTAAACAAAGATAAGCAGCTGACTCAGTCACACACACCTTTAATCCCAGCACAGGGAAAGCCAGGAGTGGTAACCTCCACCCTTGATCCCACAACTACAGAGACAGAACTTCTGTTTCTGTGCGTTCAAGGCTACACACTTTTAATCTTGACCTGGGTGGGACAGGGTATATAAGGGCCTATAGAAACCCAGCAGAGGCAGAAGCAACCAGGAGCAAGGCTGAGGAAGTTGCAAGACAGCTGGGTGAGAATTGACTGTGGTGCTTCCTCTCTCTGATATTTCAGCCTTCCCCCGATATTTGGCTCTGGTCTTATTCATACTACTACAGTGGATCAGGATGTGTTCTTTCAGCTACTACCTGAGAGCCAGGCCCGCCTGCTGCTGCTGCACTCCTCACCATGGTGGTTATGAGCCATGGTTCTAACCCTCTGGAGGCAGGAGCTCTAAAGTACACTTGTTCTTTTGTAAGTTGCCCTGGTCATGAGTGTTGTCACAGCAATAAAAAAGTAACTAAGACATTAAAGTTCATCCTCTATTGCCTAACAGCCTCTATGTCATGACTTCCAAGTTCTTCCCAACCATCCAGGAGACGATCCATTCATTCTATCAATCCTTAGCAACCTCAGTTGACTCAATACCCTCTACTTACATTGTTCTCTTCTTACTTCCTAGTCCCTGATCACTACCAAATTTGATTACCCCAGGCTTTGTTTAGGTTTTGCTCCCAGCATCTATTTGCCTCCAGATACAACTAGATCCTGAGAGATGCCATCACCTCCATCATTATTTTATTGACCCCTCCCCATGTGTGCACCTGAGATCCTGGAAGCCTGGCCCACACTCCCTCCCTTTATTCTTCTAGAAGTATTGACCACTAACTGCATCCTCCTGCCTTTGGGGTTGCTTAGGATGGCCCATGGATTCAAGAATACCACTTGGCAAGATCCTGAGTTTAAGCTTTGCTTCCTGATAGAGGAGCAACTATGCTTTTTCCTGTTTGGAGCAGAGGTGGAGATAGCTGAGTAGCAAATGATGAAATGTGTGAAGTCTGCCAAGGATCCAGAGGCATGAAGCCAAGAGGAGGTAGGTCCAAGCTGAAGAGTGGAGTGTATGCCAGCTGAGCTGGGATGGACAAGCTGTGCCACCTGCCCTGGGAAAGGGAAGGCGTATGCAGGTGGAGAAAGTAGGTCAGGTCTACAGAGAGATGCTGTGCGCTGAACCCCAGAGACAAGGAGGACACAGAGGGGCAAAGGAGATGACAGGAAAACAGGTGGGCGCACCTTGATAGAGCGATCTTCAAGATGGCTTCTGATGGGGTCCCTGAGAGATAATTTGGCTCAACTTAATATGAATGAGAATGTACTCAGACACTGATTCCCAGAAAATTACACATGTATCAGTTTGGGGTGAGGGCCAGGAATTGATAGTACTTAATATTTCACTTGTACTTTGTGATTTGTTGGCAATTTTGGACCACACTATTGGAAATTATTTTTAATTTGTAATACAGTTCAAGGAGTCAAGTCTTGGAGTGGAGAGAAGTTCTCACTGTTGGAATCTGGCTCCCCATCGACTGGCCAGGAAAGATGCCCTGAACTTCCTGTCCCTTCCTCCTTCTGCTGCAGAGTGGTAACAGTGACATCACCTGCATCTCCCAGGGTTCTTTGTGGGTCCATCAAATAACACCTTCACACTGAGTGCCAACCCACTGGGCATCTGTCCTGTTAAATGGCTTCCCAGATGCTTCTAATGTATAGAAGAAAGAAATCACAGATGTGGAAGTTCAGAGAAAATGGCCTGTACTGGGAACTTTGTGTTGGGAACAAATATTCAGAGGAAGGAGAAACTAAACATCTAGGTGAAGACTAAATTATGATGCTGTTCTAGTAAGCATAAGTGAAGCCCAGGTTTGAGAAGTTGAGGGTCTGGAATGACATGATGAACATAGGGGTATTCAGGACTCTGGGGCTGTGTGGTCCAGACTGAAGGGAAGGTGATGTGGTCTGGAAACCAGTCAGCTGGGGTGGGGGGGTGAAGTTGCAGGACGGGGAGCTTAGAGAGAAAACATGAAGGAAAACTGAATGGGATTTGGTTCCTTAGTGGACTAAGATCTTAAAGAGAGTAAGGCAGGAGAATTAATAAATTCTCACAATGAAGCCTAAGATAGCTTCTGTGTTAGTTGGGATTATATTCAACTAAGTATCAGTATCAGTGGCTTAAACACAATGCAACTTTGACTCGACCTGTTAAAAGTTAAAACCGCTACAGTGTTTCTGTTCCACAGTCTGTGAATGTCCAGTCTCCTGACATCTCTACTCTCACAGAACTAGATACCAGTACTTGGGGTCCAAAAATAATGGAGATAAATGTCTGAAGAGGACTGGGGACATTGTTTGACAGAGCACTGTGAAGCATTCATGAAGCCCTGGATTTGATCTCTTCCCTTCCATGAGTGGGATGTGGTACCATGCACCTATATTCCCAGAATTTGACAGAGGCAAAATCAGAAGTTCATGGTCATCTTTGCCTACATTGTCTGATGGGCACAAGACTCTGAAGAAAAATTAAAAAAGCAAGAATCAGGGTCTCTTGAGAAGTCTCCTTATAGCTACTCATTGCATTGCTAAAGAAATTCTTTCATAGCTACACCTATTTGCAAGAAAAGCCAGAAAGTCTGATCTCTCTTTTCTAATTAGGTTTGTATCAGGTATTTATGGTACCTCTTATGATAGAAATAGAACCCGGGGGTCAGAATTTAGGGAAGACCAATAGTCTCTACAATTGCCTCATTCTTTTAAATGGTGAATTTGAATCAAGGAGTCCATTGAAAGAAAACAGTTTTCAAAATACATCAAGTTGGAAACCTGAGTGTAGAATACTGTGTTATAAGACAGACAGAATTCCAAGACAGCCCTGAGACCTCTGGCTTCTGTTGTGCACACCTGTCTAATCTCTTACTGTAGAGAGGGGTACAGACCGAGATGGTATCTGCAAAGGACCAGTTGGAGTAGCACAGAGGGAACAAGGCAAATGGAGGAGGTTAATGAGGACTGGCGTGGTTCATGAGAAGGAGGCAGCCAGCCACCTGAAAAAAAAAAACCTTAGCACAGTGTTCACAATCTCTCATGAACTGAATTCTGCCTCCCTCTCTAGACTTTTCTGTTGGTTGGGTCCCTAATATCTTGATCCAGCTCTACCCCGTTACTCCATGCTTGAGGGTTTTATTTCCATAACACCTAGCATGTCCTTTGTTCCCTTTACAATTTCCTCCTATTCAGGCTTCCAACCTCAAATCATACATTGCTGTTGTAGAAAGTTTTCCGTCCACAGGTTTTGTACCTGGTGAGCGCGCGCGCGTGAGCGTGGCTGTTTGTAACCTGGTCCATGGCAGAGGTTTGGAACCTGGTCCTCGGCGGCTTTTGTCCCCCACAGAAATGAATCAGACGCTTATATTACTTCATACTGTTTGACCCATGTCTCAGGCACATTACTAGCTAGCTCTTTCATCTTAAATCAACCCATTTCTATTAATCTTTCCACCACGTGGCTAGACCCGTGGCTCATCTGTGTTCCTTACATGCTTCTTCTTCGGGGGAAAGATGGAGACTGGCTAACTCCACCCTCCTTCTGCTTGTTTCTTCCTCTGATACTCCACCCACTTCTACCGTGCTCTACATAGGCCAAATCAGTTAAGTTATTTACATCATACAGAGAACATTCCACCACACATTGCTTTACCACTAACCCACAAGGCTAGTAGATGTCTCTTTGTGGTACATACATGGTACCCCAAACCTCACTCCATCATACTTTTAGACTTTTACAGTTGATAATGAGTTTATCTTCCTTGCAAGCTTCTGGAAGGCAAGCACACTGCAGATTGTTTTTGTAGCCACAAAATGTAGCACAACTCCTGGTGGACAGTGAACTCTTGTATATGTGGGCAGCAGGTTATAAAAAGATCTCTCAAGAGCTGGTATCAAGAGAACATAGGGAAGGGACATTTATTCTGGGACTGGTAGACAGAACAAGAGGACAAATATAGAGTGGGATGCTTTAAGTGAGGACTCATTATAACCAGGCTCCACTGGCACCATCTGGTAAGGATGAATTTTGGCACTTTTAATAAGCAAGATTTGGTAAACATTGGTTTAGACAGTGGATAATGTGATTTTGATAGCTAAGATGGTGGGGTGCACAGGAGTCAAGCATGTCAAGCAGGGCAATAGGACTCTGAGCTGATGGGGGGGGCAGACAAAGGCAACAATAAATTTGCCATTTAGTCTATAAATTAATCTCAAGTCTCAACTGGAATAAGGGACAATCACATTCTGAGATCTCGGGGTCCTTTTTTTCTAAGCTTGCTCTCCCAACTGCTACTCTATTCAGTTCCATCTAATTCAGCAAAAGTTAATTAATGACCTACTATGTGCTAGAGTACTTTTTTTTTTCTACAGTGCCCAAGCATTGAGACTGCAGCTATGAGCAAGAACAACTCTATACTCACAAACACAAGAACAATTTAAGTGGATTGGAGCATTTCAAGCGTGGTGTGGGTAGTAACAGGAAGCACCTTTTCTCCACTGCCTCTGATTCCAGCCATAGTAATGGGGGACAAATCTACATGAACCCAGATCCATCTCTTGTTGGCAGTACCTCCCTTGAAGCTTACACACTCCGTATTTGTGTGACCACACTTTGCAGCCTGCACAAAGTCTGTGGCTCGTGGCCTTTACTGGGGGACAGTGGGCTGTGAAAATCCAATGAGATGGGTACACTCAGGGCCTGCTGTGAGCAGAGGCTCCGAAACCATACTGTGCATGCGCTTGAAGCGGTGACAGTACTAGGCTGAAGCGAAAGTGAAATGATGAGATGTGGGTCCTGAGCAGGTGTGACTTACAGGTTTGGTAAGACATCCAGATTTCATCCTAAGGCAATGAGTGACTACTGGCTGTTTTAAGTAGGGGTGGATCCTATTTAAACTTTTACGCTGTTAGGTTGACTGTGGCACATAAATGGGAGGGAACAGAGCAGAAAGACATGGAGATGGTCCAAGTAGCTGAGAGGCTGATAAATATCCAGGGAATGTGAGGGAGAGAGGTGCGTTGATTTGATAGACTGAACTAGACTAGAGTGTTTAGTGGGGTGTGATGGTGAAGGGAGGGGGTGTTGGTTCCAGATGACACACTGGTTTCTGATTCAAGAAGCTATGAAGAAGGCTGAAGAGACAGACTGGTGGTTAAGAGCACATTCCGTTCTTGCCGAGGGCCTGCATTTGACTTTTAGCACCCATGGTGGTCATTTCCAAACCACCTGCAACTCCAGATCCTGGGGATCCGGTGCTTCTGGCCATCTGCAGTCACACACACGTACCCACATAGGCCCACATGCATAAATAAGCAAATTAATGGATATATGGAAAATACTGACAAAGGCATGTATTTAAGGAAATAGATGAGGAATACATTTTTATTAAGTTCTCTGTGTCCCCAACAGAGACCAATGCAAAGATCCCGGAAAAGGTGCGGATCATGGCAATGGGAAGAGACAAATTCCCCTGTGTCGAAGGATAAACTCTCTCACCTCATTTTGTAAGTTAGCAGTTTGCTGGCTTACAAAGGTCTGAGTCAGTTTATGGGGAGATAGGCTGGCTCAGCTTCGAGCTGAGCCTCCAGGGCTCCTGCTATGGACGCTTCCACGGGAGGGGGGAGGGGGGAGTTTCCAGGGCTGCAGGTTGCTCAGCTATGCCTGTGCCCTGCCCACCCCCCAGCATCTCTATAAATAGGTAAGTTAAGGGAACACAGTTGTTTCCAACCAAATGGTTGCAGCCTCATCTTAGATACCTCCATCAGTATCTGTGAATCAGAGTCTAGGAAAGTGAGTAAAAAAGCCATCTTTATTTAGGAGGAGAGCTAACGCGATGCTAGGAAGAAACTGCTGCTGTCTTTTCCTCCTCAAGAGGCCGGAGGCTGGACCAGAGACTCTTCCTTCCTGCCTCCACTCCTGAGATGCTCAGCAGTATCTAGGGGGCATTTGGGGTTATCCTGACGGGTGGGGTTTGTTTCAGGTTCTAGTGGGTAGACAGACGCCAAGGATGCTGCTACAGGCCTTCAATGTGTAACCTCCATGTGGAAAAAATATGTGGTCCTGAAAGTCATGGTGCCAATGGTGAGATGCCCTCAGTTAGAAGGGTTTTATTTGTGTGAGTGTTTCTCTCTCTCTCTCTCTCTCTCTCTCTCTCTCTCTCTCTCTCTCTCTCTGTGTGTGTGTGTGTGTGTGTGTATGTGTGTGTGTAACTGTTGTTTTTCAGGGCTCATTCACCTCCTTTTTCGAGACAAGATTTCTCACCAGGTCTGAAACCTGTCAAGTAAATGAAGATGGCTGGCCAGTAAGCCCTAAGAGTCTTCCTGTGTGTACCTGCTCAGTGCTGGGACTCAAAGTACATGCCACCATGCCCGGTTTTTGTTGGTTTATTTTGTTTTAATGTGGATACGGGGATCAAACTCGGGTTGTCATGTGTTCATAACAAGTACTTTACCAATTTAGGGTTAGCTCTATTTTAATTTTTATGTGTGTGTAGGTTTGAGGCCTTATGCAAACAAGGAGTGCACTGCTCTGCTACAGACTTAGCATCAGTTTCTTCTGAAACACAGGGGGAAAAGTCATTTTATTATATTGCTTGTTGAAGGTTGTAGATGATGAAGACTAATTTAGACAGGATGGCCACCAGAAAGCCAGCTCCCTCAACCAAATGTCTTTGTTGCCCTTTCTCGATGCTGACTGGCTAAAAGGTCTTATGGAAGCAAGGCTGGGAATGTAGTTCAGTGGTAGGGGACCTGAGTTCTGTCCTTCACACCTGTAGAATGAAGTTTTCTGGCCTGTCCCAGGCCCCTCAGGCTGGACAAAGCTCTCCCACCCACGATTCTGTAGCTGCTTATAAAATAATTACCCAGAGACTTATATTATATCTTCCTCTAAGCTGACTTGCCACAGGCCAAAACAGCTTCTTTATTAACAAATGGTAATAAAGCATATTCACAGCGTACAGAAAGACACCCCACACCAACGAACAAGCAAATGTCTACAGGAAGTGGCCTCATCATCACTGTTCCTGTGAAGACTATTTTTCCATATTGTGGCATTCAGTGGGTTAAACAATAGCCTACTAGTTAAATAATAGTCTCTAGCCAACTAGGAGCCATGTTTAAACAAGGAACAGTGTCAACACCTTCCCTGGCTCCGAGGCTCTGACTAAGATAGTGTCAAAGAGTATATTGGGCTCATACGCCATAATTAGCATTCTATCACTCTTCCTACATGGGTAAAGGAGAGATTATTTTGTGTGTGACAAAGAGGTCATTTCAAATGTAGTGACACACCATCCAAAGGAAAATGGTACTGGCTATCAGGAAGTTTGCCTGTGTCTGGAAATTCATTTTTGGGCAGCCCTGAGAAGAAACCTGAATTCTTTTATTTGTTTATAGTTTTGTTTTGTTTTAACTTTATTTCATGTGCATTGGTGTGAAAGCATCAGATCTCCGCAGTTATAGACATCTGTTAGCTGCCATGTGATTGCTGGGAATTGAACTCAGGACCTCTGGAAGAGCAGTCAATGCTCCTAACCCCTGAGCCATCTCTCCAGCCCCTTTGTTCATAGTTTTTAATGCTTGAAGTGCATGACTGTGAGGAACTGTGTTTGTTCCCACGTTCATACCTCAGCTAAGCATGTCCCCCAGGGGTGTATGCCTCTGCTCCGTGAGGCAGGAGCCTGGAGAATAGTTTTACCTGAGGAGGATTGCTGTAATTTACCGTTCACACGGGTGCTATTGATGTTTTAAGGATAAAGAATGGCTGAGGAGCTATGAGTAAAGCATGCTAAGCTTTCCAAAGACCGTGACAGTAGATGACACTTGGGATTCTGCAGTTCAGGTAAACAAGGCTGGAACTGTTAGTCTTGCTGGCGTGTCTTTACAGATCTACCAGAGCTTGCTCTGTCAGGTCTCAGCTTTCTGTGGTTTTCTTTCCTCCCATAGTCTCTAAAGAGAACACGGTCTTCCCCCACTGCCCACATGTGTGGGTACATTAACTCTCCATCCGATACCCTAACAACCTCTTCTGGGCTCAGAACAAGATTGTTGTGATGTGGGACTGAGCTCATGTAATGAGTGGTAAGCAAAAACGCTTGCTGTTCTTCGCTACAGTGTCTAACAGCTGATGTTGGACCTCCAGGAATCTTTCTGACATGGCCATCAGCAACATTCAAGATGACTTCTGTTCCACCCTCCTGGATCCCTGAGAGGCTACCGCATTGACAACCCCGATAAGAGCAAACCTGTGTTATTTCAAGCATCGGTACTTGGGGACTTTGTTTTCCTGACATTGTCTGATCAATCAGCCCAGTCATGTGATGGGCTTCTTGTGTGTTTCTCTCCAGCCTCACTGCCTATGATACCGCAGTCCACTGTGCTTATTAGCGGAAGGTGTTTTCTGTTTCTTGGAAAGAAAAGCAAATTGAAAGTTTTTATATTTGTACCAGTCACTAAACTTGGATGCCGACACAGCTAATCTTTTTAATAGATTAGTGTTCTGGAATCTTGAAGGAGAAGCCCTTCACTTGCTAAGGGAAGTATGTCTGTCCTAAACTGCTAAGTACCAGCTGTCTTCATGGTTCCCTGAAAAATAATCTCAAGGCAGACAGCATCTTTGGAAAGAAACTCACAGTGATTAATAACACCAAGGAGACCAAGAGGAGATAAAAACAGTGGCAAAAAAATGACAGGGTGTGCACTGATTGAGGAGGCAGAAATCACCCTACTAGTGAAATGCACTCACAACTCTTAGTCCAAAAATAAGGCCCATTAATTAATTCATTAACTAATTAATTCACAAACATTCATTGAGCATTTAATATATGCTCTGCCCTGATGGAACTTATGCTCTGGTGAATGTCACAGACACAATTTTAAACACTTGAGAAGCTAAGCATAGACAACATGAAAAAAAAAAAGTATAATGAAGGAAATAAATGGGGATCAGATGGAATAAATAGGAAGAGATGGCAATGAACCGAGTCTTTAAAGAGACATTGTCTGAGCTGAACCTGGTCTACTTTCACTTTGCTTGACCAAAATACTCAGAGCAATGTAAACTGAGAAGTGTTTATGTTGGCCCCTGGCTCCCCAGGGCTCAGTCCAGGCAGGGCCTCGCTGAACACAGCCTGCGGGGCAGCAGGGTGGAGGAAGCAGGTTATGCCGGTGCCCTGCTTGTGTTCCCTCATCAGTAGATCCTCTCGGGAAACATACTCAGACATAGGTGATTCTCAATTAAGTCAAGTTGACAATAAAGATTCACTATGATACCTGGATCAAAAGATGCCAGCTATACAAAGAGTAGAAGAACATTCTAGACAGAAAAACAGCCATTCAAGAAAGAAAGAGCATTGTATCATAAATGGGGTAAGAGGGTAAAGGGGACCCAGTGCCAGAATGAGAAAGCCAGTAAGAAGGTCTAGTTAGAGTTGGGCTGAACCTTTTGCTGGAAGTAAGGAAGACTTGGGGATTCTGGGAGGAGAGGTGGCCATTGGCCATTGGAGGAGAATGAGGACCATGAGTCAGCAGAGGCCCAACAGGAAGTGTTACAGGCTTTACAAGCCCCTGTCCACTGCAACCCCTCATCCCTGTGAAAGCAGGCACAGTCAATACAGAAGCCTGACTGTGCCTTACATCCGATAAAATCCCACTTCTGGACAATGCACATTCGAATAGCCTCATATTATCTGCCATACAATATTATTCTTCTGGCTTTCCTCTATCGTTTAATAATACAAAACTAAGCAGCAGCTAGGCTGCTGGGTTTGCTGGACAGAATCCTGATTAGGGAGTTCATAGCCCTCAGGCACTGGGCAAGGGAAGCTGAGAAATGCCTAAGAGATTGTTTCTGCTTTTTTCCCCCAAGAAGTCTATCAAAAGGTGACAGGTTGTGGGTGGCCCAGCAGAAACCATGGGGATTGTGCCAGATGTAGGGCTGAGACCAAGGGGAGGTAGGGATGACTGATGTGCCTTAGCTGAGAGGGAGTGGTCTGAAAGGAACGGTCTCCAGTCAGAAATCTGTTTGGCCACTGACTCCCTATTGGCTTCTCCTGACACCTAGAAAGATTCGGACTCCACATCTGGATTTTTTTCCCTCAGAGCCTCTCATTTCCAAAGTTTATGGCCTCTGGTTACTGTTTTTGGTTGCATCAGCTGATGGAATATTTCCTTAGTCAGTGGTGAAACCAGCGAAATTTTACTAGAGACTGACAAGGGGTCCCCTCTAGTTGCAGCACATCAGCCTTCCATCCCCCACCCACTGTGCATCATCCAGCTCCAAATGATATAATGACCAATCCTCAGACTGTGTGGGGAAATGGTGGTAGAACTCATTCACTGCGCAGCATCTGATTCCCCACTGTCCTAGGAGGTCCTCACTGTGGCAGCCAGCCTTCCAGGGGTGTGCCTCTGTTTACATTTTTTCTCTTTCTCCCCATCTTCTCTTAGGTCTCACAAAGCCCAGTCAGGGGCTGGAGGAGAGGGGAGATCCTGGGGGTGGGGATGGAGGGAGTGCTGTGTGTCTTGATCATGGTGTATACATGAACCCATGTGTATTAATTACTCTCGGTTGCTTGAAAGCAATTTAATGGGGAAAGGGTTCATGTTGGTTTATCGTTACTGTGGGATCCAGTTCATCATGGCCAGTAAGGCAGCAAGAGCAGCTGTGTCCACACCACATCCACACTCAACACCATTGCCGAATTGTAATATTGTAATACAGCTTTGTGGTGGGGGAAGTAGATAAAGGGAACAGGTGTTTCTTACAAAGGAATGTGAATCCACAATAACCTCAAAAGGTTTAATTGCATACTTTGGAGTCATCGAGGTGGTTTAACACATAAAGACAGCAAGCCTGAATTTGATCTCCAGGATTCATATGCTGGAAGAAGAGGACCATCTCCTACAAAATATCCTCTGGCCTCCACTTATGCACACACACACACACACACACACACACACACACACACACACACACACTTGCACTCATGTGCCTTGGCCTGTAATCCCCACTGAACAAATTAGAAATTAACCTAAACGAGGAAAACTTCTTTGGGTTCTTTAAAGAATTTTGTCTACTTGTATCTACAAAAAGGGTAGATCAGTCTGGGCTGGAAAGCAGCACTGTGGCAGAGTGTTCGCCTAGCATGTCAAGGTTGTAGGTTCAATTCCCAGCCCCACAAAACAAACAGAAGCAGGATAATCCTGAAAGATGCTAGACTCCAGAGGAGACGCCCCAGCAGGCACAGGGATCTCTGTACTTTCAGAAGCTGGTTCGGCTCTCCAGAACCAACTCAGGAACTGAGTGTGTTGGCGCATGCGTATAGCTGCAGGACTGGGGGCTGTGGAGACAGGAGGATGGGCAGACGGAGCTCGATGGCCAGCAGCCTAGCTGGAACAGCAAGCTTCATGTCAGACATCAACACAGTGCAAAGCAATAGAAAAAGACACCAGATATCAATGTCTGGTCTCACACACATGCACATACACATGCATACACCTCAACTCCAACACACACACACACACACACACAGAGAGAGAGAGAGAGAGAATCCAGTTACATAGCCTGTTCACCTAGAATCCAGTAGCAGAATGTCATTCTTTAGGCTCCCATTTCAGAGGAGAATTATTGTGTTGCTAGAACAAGAACCCTATGGTCCAGCAAGTTTAGGAATCTGCCTACAGTTCTCACTATTTTTTAAAATTCTCTCCTTGAATATTTGCACAGTGCATAGAACTGAAAGGTTCAGATAATTCCTACAATAAACATGTTTTTCTTTGTTGAACTCTGCAGTTTGCTACATCTGTTACCAGTGCCTCAGCTACCCCTGTTTGGAAGCAGTACCTTTGCTGTAAGCAGACAGACCACCTGCTGCACTAGACATGGCCTTTCCGGTTTCTTCAGCTCTTCTTCCCTTCACTCTTCTGGATGGGTCGGAGGCTTAAGCTTCCCCAGAGAGGGAGCTCGCCTTAGGATGATTTATGTTCTGGAGTTAATGAGCCATCAAGTGTTATTATGAGCTAAGTGAGGAGGGGGAAAGAGGCTCCTGTGGGGGCAGTTTTCTAAGTAGAGATGGGGCTCTGGAAAGTGCTCCACGGTAGCCCCAGGAAGGCTGCCATAAGGAGGGCTATTTAAAATCCCAGCACTGAGACATTTTCCAGGGGCAGAGGGTGCCATACCAGAACCCAGGCATTGGCTGCTTCCCTCACCCTTGCATTCAGCCAGAGCAATGCTTTGTGCAATGAATCCAGCCCCTCCTCACCCTCTACCATTCCTATATGCTCCAAATCGAAGGAAAGGGGGCATAATCTTGAATTTTTAATGTGGTGGAGGAGGAGGCCAGTATTTAAAGGACTTAGCTGAAAGCAGTTCTGGATCACTGGTTACTGACACCTCCTCCAGGTGAACATTCTTTCCCCTTATACAGATGAGAAAACAGAGGCTTGAGCACTGCAAGTTTGTATCTGACATTTAGAGCTCAAGAAGGTCTTAGTCAAAAGCTCGGCTTCTTGGCAGTGTGGTTGACGCCATATCTACCCTGCTGAGTGGCAAGTTCTAGCTCACAGCCACCTCCACAGGACCTCTTCCCAGCACAGAGAAGACTACCACCTGTATCACTTGACACAGAGGTTTTCCAAAGCGGTTGTCACCAGGTCCTCATCTCAGTTACTTTTCCTAAGATCAGAGAGTGTTTACTGAGTCCTCAAGATAGGTGGTATATGATTGCCTTCACAGCCTCTCAAAATGGCAAACTGTAAAGAGGGATTTAAATTAAAACCTTTCAAAGAAAGCACAGGGATATAAAAATGACATTATCTATATCTTTATACCCAAGAAATCACTTACAGATAACATACTGGCATTTTGGGTTTTCTGCTTTGTATTTTATGTTTATACAGGAAAAGTGTATGCAGTATATCATACTAGGGAGGCAAGGGCAGGTGGATCTCTGAGTTTGAGGCCAGCCTGGTCTACATCACATAGTGAGATCTAGGCTAGCCAAGGACACATAGGAAGACTTTGCAAAAAAAAAAATATATATGTATATATATATATATATATATAAATTAACATACAAAAAGATGTAACTTTCTGGGTTTTTACTGAGACCTATTCGTAGAAGACACATTTCTTCCTTATCAAAATAATGAATTCTAACTCATGGCACTCTGACCTGTTCTGACCTCCAATGACACCAAGGATGTGTGTGGTGCACAGACATATGCAGACCAAACACCCATACACTTTTAAATTTTAAAAACATCTTTTTAAAAATTTAAAAGCTTAAAAATGTAAAACAAATAAATTAAGAGTTAGTCACCTGGCCAGAATTTGCCCCCCCCAATCTGATTTACCTAAAGATATGCTAAGAATCCCTTAATGAGAAAGTACTCAGAAGCTCCGCCTCCCCCCCTTCCTCCCATGCCCCCAAGCGTAGTCCACTACACAGCTTCCCTGTAGAGCCCGCCCACTTTCTGAGATGTACCTCAAAATATAAACTTCTCTCTTGCTGTCTCTTTTTCTTTCCCATACTGCTGATCAAAGACAGAGCATGCTTTTCCTGGCAGTCCGGGCTTTCTCAGTTTCTCCTCCTCCATGCCTGCTTTTCTCCCTACCCTTCCCTTCCAGCAGCTACCGAAAGATTCAGCTTGCCTGACCTGTTGGTTTTCCCTTAAACACTAATAAAATTGTCCTTGAGCTTCATTTGGAGTTGGTTTCTACGTTCTATTATTAACAAGACCCAGGAGAGATCCCCAAATTACCTGATAACACCATCTTCACTTCATCTCTTCAGGCCTCCTCCTACCCAATCTCTTCCCCCACCATCAGAAATGCCAGTATGAATTGTGTGATCATTAAAAGTGATCATCTTTCCACAAGTCCAATTAATACTATTGAATGGATGTGGGAGGGGCTCCCGTGGTCCCACCCCTCCTGGAGCAGCTATTGGCAGCTAATGGCCAAAGGGGTAGGAAAGACATTTTTTTGAGTGATGGAGTCACAAGCCAGCTGCCCATGCCCTAGAAAATAACCCCACACCAAGGGCCTCGTGCAGACAACCCTAATTAAACTCATTTAGATCCAAAAATGAAGAAAGTAGGAAAGGATTTGCTGGGAAGAAGGGGTCAGTAAGGAGAGCATAAGATAGGCTAATGAGGGCAAATATGATCACAGTATATTATATGCATGCATAAAATTGTCAGAGAATAAAATTGTAAAAAAAAAAAAATGTGAGTGATCACCTTCCAAGTCATTGAAAATACATTTTAGTTGAGTATAGTACAGTACACCTATAATCCCAGCACTTAGAAGGCTGAGGCAGGAGGATTTGGAGTTCAAGTCCAATCTTGGCTACATAAGACTCGATCTCAAAAAAAAAAATTGTATGTGCACAGGAAATGTATGACTTTAATTCATATCTTTTTCTTTACTAAATACATGCAATGCTGCACATGACGTTGGTGACCTCACTGCTTTTTTTGTTCTGTTTTTGTTTTTTTGTTTTGTTAGGACAGGGTTTCTCTGTGTAACATCCCTGGCTGTCCTAGAACTTGCTATGTAGATCAGGCTGGCCTTGAACTCACAGAGATTCTCCTGCCTCTGCCTCCCAAATGCTGGGATTAAAGGTATACACCACCACACCTGACTCAGGACTTTGCTTTTTTCACCCATGATTCTTCCTTGAAATCCTTGAATATCTTGAAATGCTTTTTGATACTTAGTGTTCTGATTCATTACTCATGACTGCTAAGTGAGGTCAGAGGCTGGGTCTTGGTGTCTGCCGGGCAGCACAAGAGTCAGAGAAAGTGAGGGTTGTGATTCTTCAACCCCTAGGAACAGCCATTGCGGCTCTTAACTTTTCACTTTACCTTTAAAGAAAACCCTTTTGCTCGTGGGCTATAGATCTACTCTCAACTTTCAGACATTAGTCAGGAAAGAGCTGAGGGGTCATGTATGCCAGCCCAAGGTGGCGGGCACTTCATCCTCCTCGGAGGGATACGGCAGTCACGGCTGTGCTGTCTTTGTATGGGGGAATGCGGGTTTGACCAGCGGTGCAGCTGTTACCAAAGGACCAATAAAGCCACTAAGTTGATTTTCATACTCTCTCCCATGACAGTACTTGAAATGGTCATATGTTCAAAGTTTTTACTTAGCTTTCCCATTTACGGAGTTGTATAAAACAAGACCAAAATAAAGTAACGAGAAACCCGTAATCACGGGGCACCATTTAAGCCAAAGCCATCCTTTTTCTACAGTGGTTTGAGTGTTTCTCCCACAGTGGCATCATATTTAGAGCCACCCTGTGTGGTTGTGTAGAGGTGGCACACACAGGGGTGTCTTTAGGGCATGTAAGCTGTAGCCTTTGGAAATAATGAAGAACTGTGGAGCTCCGACTTCCTGCAGTGTTATAAAAATGAGTTAAATCCCTGGATGCTTCTCTGGCCTCTACCTGCCATTGCTGCCCACCATGAGGTGATGCCTCCAAGGGACCTGAGCTTTTCCAGGGCCTGAATCATGCTGTTTGGACTGACAACCCCCATAACTGCGCTCTTTACAGTCACTCCGCCTCAGACACTCACTCTGCCACAGCAACAAAAAGGGAGCTTACCATCTCTCTACCCTCTCCCTCATTCAGCACCCATCACCTCACACCTACACTCTGCTGCAAAAGCCACCCATAGGTATTGCTTTCTTTTATTCCACTCTTTGCATAGCTATAGGATGATTTCTTTAAATGAAATACTTCAAAACTTGGGTCGAGTAAGAAGAGTAATATAATAAAACACCCCATGTGCCCACTTTATCGACATTATCAATTTTTAATGTTCTGTTGTGTTTACTTCCCATCCATGTTTTATATGTATAGTAATCACAGCCATAAACAATATAAAGAGCCATTTGCATGGTTTGAAACTTTTTATAAATGGCATCGCACAGCATACATTCTTCAGGCACCGCGGAGTTAGACATCTGCATTGATATATGGGGCCATTGTTCATCTACACTGAAAGCTCCACTGTATTCTTTCAACTGGATATATCATGATTTATCCATTCTCCTGTGATTCTGGTTGTTCATTATTGCAAACAGTGCTGGGGTAATGGTGAACGTTCCCATGCAGGGTCTCTTTATGTAAATGACAATTTCTCCGGGGACTGTGGCCGTGAGAAGAATGACTGGGTGTCAGGCGCACGGCTCTGTTAGATTTTGTCAAATTGCTCTTTAAAACAGTTACATAAGCTTTTGCTTCTAAAAGTGCAAACATTTATTAATATTAAATACCTAATATCTGGCAATGGTAGCTTGGTGGGTCTGTAATGTGTGATTTCTTGATTACTATTGAAGTCAAGCAGTTTTTCAGATGGTTACTGGCCACTTGGGTTTCCCCTTCTGCCAAAGCCCATTTGCATCATTTTTTCCCTAATTGTGTCATTTAAAATTTTTTGACTGGTAAAACTTTTCACTATATTCTAGATGCCAACTCACAGTTATTAGTGTTGCAATTTTTCTCTCTGTAGTCTGTGTCTTGTCTTGACTGTATGTATAGTGTCTTTGGGGCCAGGGAGATGGCTGTCAGTGAATATGCGCTTGCTGCCAATCTCGAACACCTGAGATGGAGCCCCAGGCCCCACATGGTAGGAGAGAACCAAACCCTACACGCTGTCTTCTGAACCATTTCCATGCTGCAGCATGTGCACCAGCCCACACAATAATAGATAAATGAATAAATAAACAGCAAATGTTAAAAAGTAGATGATGTCTTTTGTTGCAACAAATTTCTATTTGTTTTCAGTGCTGTGGAATGAGCTGAGGCCTTTGCAAACGCTGTGCAGTGAGCAGTAGGGCCCATCCTCCAAAGTTCTTGACTTAAATGAGACCAACTATGTAGTTTTTTTAGAACTGGGAAGTTTTGTGTTTGACTTTAAAAAAAATTCCCCTTCCAACTTTAGATCACAAAGATTGTGATCTCCTAAGAAATAGAAAGTTTGGCTTTTCATATTTAATCTATGCAGAATTTGATGTGATGTCTATGGAGATTTATTACCCCATAAAAGCAACAATTGCTTCAGCGTCATTTATTAAATAGTCTTTTTTCCCCCTCATGAATGTAATTTGGCCTCTCTCACACATCAAGTTTCTAAATTGAGTGGGTTTTTTTTCCGGGTGGAAGCCTATTTTAATCCATGGGCTACTTTTCTGTCCCTTTGCTAACAGCACGTTGTCTCAGTGCAGCTTTCTAATACATCTTCATCCTTGGCAGGGAGAGCCCCACCCACCACCACAGCGCCAGAGTTCTGGTGCCTTCTTGCCCTTCCAACATTAATATTAGGATAAGCTGGTCAATCTGCCTTTGCAGAACTTGCAGAATTTTCATTTGTATTGCTTTAAGTGTATAAATTAAATTGAGATGAGCTGAAATCTTTACTGCTGTATCTTCCAGCCCAAGAATATGACCCATGAAGATTCAAAACACCCATTTATATAGATCTTCTGTGTTCTTCAATGTCTTGTGATTTTGCTCCATGAAAGCTTTAGGTATATTGTTAGATTTAGTCCCAAGTACCTAAACATTCATTGCCATGGTGAATAGTTTGATTGTTCCTTCCCTTTCTTTCTTTCTTTCTTTCTTTCTTTCTTTCTTTCTTTCTTTCTTATTATTTCAAGACAGAGATTCTCTGTGTAGCCCTGGCTGTTCTGAGACTTGATTTGTAGACTAGCCTCAAAGTCACAGAGATCCACCTGCCTCTGCCCTCTGAGTGCTGAGATTAAAGGTGTATATCATCACTGCCCAGCTCTGTTGTATTTTCTAATTGGCAATCATCAATTGTATACATTGGCTTTCTTTGCTAATGCTCTTAGAAACTTGGCTAAATTGTCTTATAAGGGGGTATTTTCTCAACTAAGAATTTTTGGTTTTTCCACTTCTGCAAGTAACGGCCAAGCTACTCTGACGCATCTTGTCGTGTTCATGTCTAACCTACGGGAAACACGGTTTCTGTTGCACAGATGTGATTGCAGCAAGGAAATGAAATCTCCAAGGGACCGAGTGTGCTGCCACTGTGGAAGGCATAACCGTGCTGCTGGGATGTAAGTGCCCTGTGTATAAATGTTCGCACACACAAATACAGCAAGCTGAACTTTGCAAGATGAAACTTGGAATGGCTGGAGAGATAGTGTAGTGGTTAAGAGCTTACTGCTCTTACAGAGGACCTGAATTTGGTTTCCAGCATTCATGTTACGTGGCTCACATAAGTTCAGCTCCAAGAGGATTTAATATCTCTGGCTTCTGAGGACACCTGCACCCAAATGCACATACCTACATAGACACAGACAGACAGACAGACAGACATACACACACACACTCCAGATTTAGAGAGAATTGATGAACTGGAAGATCTAGAAGATAATAACAATATTTCAGTACAAATTGAGACGTAGAATCTAGGTATGAGGTAGTTTGGTTCATGTTTAATAATAGTTCCAGAGGAAAAAAAAGCAAAAACTGAGGAGACAACAGCTAGGAATTTTCTAAAATTGAGACTAGATATCAGTCTTCATTTATTTCAAGCGTGATACATTAAGAAAATTCTAGGCCTGGGCATACATGTGTGGCACACACTTTGATCCCAGCACTGGGGAGGCAGAGGCAGGCTAATCTGTGTGAGTTGAGGCTAGCCTGGTCTACAAAGCGAGTTCTAGGCCAGCCAGTGTTAGGTAGAGACCCTGTCTCAAAAAAATAAAAGGAAAGAAAAGAAAGGAAAAGAAAATCCTGCTGCCAGTGGAGAAGATGGACTGCCTCACAGTTTCCTCAACCCCTCTCAGGAAGTAGACCCCAATTCCTTCCTCCCTGGGGACGGGGTGCTAGGTTGTATCTCTCCCATCTCTCTTGGGGTTCCCCATGCTTTGTCTTTTCCTTTCTTTTTAAGAATTTTTTCATCTGACCGTCTAATCCACTCCTTCCTTCGTAATTATCCTATTGACTCATTTTTGTGGCACTGAGCTCAAAATCAACACCTGGTGTGTGCTAGGCAAACAGCTTACCACTGACCCACACTCCACTTCGGTTTTGTGCATTTGAATGGCTTCATTTTCCATATCTAATATTTTATTTCCAACTAAGACATTTTCACACCCAGCACTACGCTGCTTTTTTCTTGGGTCTTTCTGTGTTCATGTTTTTGCTTCTTATTACTAATATTGTTTTTATTGGTCTATGTTTATGAGGCTAATTAGAAAATTTTGCTCCATCTGTTCTGATGTTCATGCTTCTGATAGGGTATGAAACCCAGCATGTTATTTCTCTCTTGGAGTGTCTGTGCTGATTCTGTGCTTCTGGCCTCTCTGTGAGCAGTGCAGAAGGCCAGCCCTCTGTAATCACTGACCTCAGCTCTGGGCCATGGAGTGGACTAGATGAGCTTTGTGGTGGAGAGTCCTAACATCCTGAAAATCTTAGCCCTGTCCATGAAACAAACTTCCTCAAAGTTAAAATGTATGAGCTGGTGACATGGCTCATAGGGTAAAGGTACTTGCTGTCAAGACTGGAGACCTGAGTTCAATCCCCAGGGACTCACATAGTGAGAGAAAGAACTGGCTTATAAAACTTGTCCTTTGATTTTCACAATACTCTGTACCATGCATACAACTCCCCCCCACAAGCTTCCACGCATACTCTGGGGCACACTAACACCCACACATATAAGCATTCATACACAAATAAGTAAAAAAATTAATTAAGATTAAAATGTATGGGCCCTGGGAATTTGTAGAGTGAGGGAGGGTAGGGCAGAGTTGGCTGGAGGATGACGGCCTCTCTCATTTATTTTAGCTTCTCCCAAGTACCCTAACTTTACTTCCAGGAGCCCCTGAATCAGGGGGCTGAGTCTTAGCAGCTGCACAGAGTCAGTGTCTCTCAAGGCAGAGCCTGTGGGGTTCTTGGTGCCTTTCCGGGCTTTCCCTATAGTTCCCAGGGCACCAAAGTGCCAGCACTGGACCCACCCCACATGTTGGTGAGAAACAGAACTGCACCCTGTTCTCAGCTCATGGATACTCCGCTGTGCTGTAGCTCACTGGTATAGCACCCACCTAGATGGACCGACCCCTCCCCTAAAACAGTTGTGACTCAATTCATGGATGTATCTCTTCTCTTTTGCCTTTAAGGGTGTATTTGGTAGTTCAATTTTTATTTTATTTTATTATTTTTTATTGCTTTACTTATTATTATTTATTTTTGTGTGCCCACATACATTTTGCACATTGTTTTTTGGCCTCTGTCTTTGTGTGTGTGTGTGTTAGAGGCTTTCTTCAGATGTTCATAATCTTTGGTTGTCTGCTTATGGCTCAGATTGGAAGCTCCAAAGGTGTTTGGTAGCTCTGAAATGTGTGAGGTGGGTGGATGTGGGTGTAAAATGGGCTGTTGTAACTCCCAAAGTGTATAAGTATATAAGTAACTGATTTCTCTTGTTTTTGTGTTATAGTGCAGGCTGGCCTCAAACTCACTGTACAGCTGAGGATGACCTTGAACCTGATCCTCCTGCCTCCACCTCCCAAGCTCTGGGATTCCAGGCATGTCACACCACACTGCTCCTTCTATTTGGGAATTTAGAACAGATTAAGGCAGAGCAGTTTTAGCATCTGTGATGTGCACTTTATCTTAAGCCTTTTTTCCTGTGTGGCTACAATCTTTACACCCTCACCTGCTTCTCTTAGTCTTGATTCTGCCAGGGTAGGAGGGGATATCGATCAATGGTGGGCTGTCTTGGGGAGGTGTCACCCCCCAATTAGCCCTCAACCTACTAGTCCGTTTGACCCCATCTTCACTTCCCACCACAGAAGCAGCTAGTTCTGCTTGTTCTTTGGCTCTCTGAGGACACTGGGAAGGTGGAGGGCATCCCAGTCAATTGCTGTCGGTTTGGATATGGAATTCTCCCATCAGCCAACCCTGCAGGTTTCTGTCTGTTCGCTTCCCAGCTTCTAAAATGCTATCCCTGTTAACCTCTCTTCAGTTTTCCTCATCCTTGTAAATGAACGTCTAGCCTCGGTGACGTAAATACTAAATGAAATAAAATTGCAAGATGTCAATCAAAATGATTCTTATGATTTTCAAAGGAACACATATCTCGTTTTGTTCAGACTTTATAAATGCATCCCTTGGATTCCCCTGCCGATTTGTTTACCTGAGCTATTATCCTGAAGACACAGAAGGGCAAGCCAACTTAAACACACTCCTTCTGTGCTCTCAGATCACTTCTGACTTGGGAAGGGGACATCCTAAGCAAAAAACCTTTCAGCAGATGCTTCAGATCTCCTGTGAAGCCCTCTCAGTTCTGACAGTTTCAGTGTTACATCCTCACATCAGGGCCTCAGTTCTCTGAGATCCTCCTACTCCAGCTTCAAATGTGAGGCACAAGGCTGATGGTTTGTTTTGTTTACCTCTCTCTCTCTTTTTTTAAGCCAGCTGACTAAATCAGGGTTCTCACAATGTCTGCCTTGAGTTACAATAATTTGCATGAGACTCAGGCAAGTTTATTGGTTTACTGAAGCAGATATCATAAAGAATACAAATGAAGGCATACACCAACCCGGTATTGTGGAGCCCTTGGAGCCTCCACACCCTCTCCAGGAGTATCTCCAGATACTCCCTCCAGTTTCACTCCATTGGGTACTCCTTCTGGGTACACCCCCTCCAGGTGCACCCCCTCAGGTACATCCCCTCCAGGACCTCCATAAACGCAGCCCATCCTGACCCCAGCCCTCTGATGTCTTCACAGAGCCTCTACTCACAGATGTGAGGATGTGACTGCTGTAGATCTGGGGGGAGAGGGGGGGCTTGCAGCAAGGTTTGTCTGTTGCTCAGAGGCCTCTACACAGCTTTTCTTCCCTCTGAGGCAGAATTCTGATCCCTCTGGCATGAGGATCTTTTGACCTACTAAGATTTCGTGATCTGCGTTGGGGAACATCTTACGATCTAAGAACTGACAAAAATATCTATTTCATGTTAAATCAGTTTCAACAGAGATGCATCAAAATCTGATTGGAGCATGGGTCCATCAATTCCTTCTTATAATTCCAGTTTTGTTTTATATACATTGAGGCTATATCACAAGATATGGAATTTAAATCTTTGTGCACTGTTCTTTTTATTTACTATGCCTCATTTATACTTGCTACTGGACTGATTAATTTTGCTGTATCAACTTCATTTGTTTAGAATTTTGTGATATACCTTTTTCTTGTGTTTGGTTTCCATTTTATTCTATGTTTTTCTTTTAGTGTATTTAGAAATAGTATGATCTGAGTTAAAAAAAATCAAATAAATCTGATCATTCAGCATTGATAACCAATATATTTATTTTATTTCCACCTTACATTGTTACTTGTATTCTTAGACCTTTCTTTGCTTCATTTTCTTTCCTGTCTTGGCCTCTGTTGGGTTGATTACAAAGTTTTCCACATTTCTTCACTGGCTTGGGATATAAAGACCAAACGCCTTCTCTTTCAAATGACTTCCAATTTTGTTTGTGTGTGGCTATTATATGCAATTGTCTTCGTATCCAGGTTTGTATGTCCTGGGGATATAAATTCAAGTCTCCACACTTCACCCACCGAGCTAGCTCCAACCTTTACATTTTTACATGCATGCTGAACTACAAATTATCTTGGCATTGCCAAAATGTTAATATTTCCATTGCTTGTAAACATTAGCTTATTTATTTTTTTAAAGACTTACTAATTTTGTATAGTGTTCTGTCTGCTAATATCCTGCAGACCACAAGAGGGCACCAGATCTCATTACAGATGGTTGTAAGTCATCATGCTGTTGCTGGGAATTGAACTCTGGACCTCCGGAAGAGCAGCCAGTGCTCTCCATCTCTGAGTCATCTCTCCAGCCCAATATTAGTTTATTTTAATCACCAAACAAATACCACCTATGTTTTTACTCTCTCTTTTGAGCTTTTATGTTGCCTTTCTTTAGTCACAAAACCTTTCCAAAGTTGGAAGTTAATAAACCCCTATTGTTTCCTCTGTCTGCGCTCACTGCTGTCTGTGCTCACTGCTGTCTGTGGCATCCCACGTCTGCCTTTCAGGTCCGTTTCTCTTCTTGGTGAATTACTTTCTCTTGTAATGACATCTGTGGGAGGCAAATTTGCTCCATCTCTGTGTGTCTTAAAATATCTTTATTTTGTACTTGTTCCTGAATGGTGATTTAGTGGCATGTAAACGCAGGAGTGTGGAAGCTATTCTCCCATCGTCTTTTGGCAGGTATTGTGGCTTCAGGAAGTAGGCTGACAGCCTAATTCACAGCCTTTAACTACTGTTTATCTTTTCTCTGGATGGTTTTCCCCAGTTGTCTAGGTTTCTTGTATTTCCTGTGGGGTTTGCAGGAGTCAACTTATTTTTATTTACTTTGCATGGTACTTACAATACACACACCATAAGGAATTTATTCCTTCTTTAATCTGGGAAATTCTCAGCTTCGTCTTCTAAATATTATTTTTGTCTTATTTTAAGACTGTTTTAAGATATTGAAATTTCTTTTAATCATTCATTTTTAAAATCATTCATTAGTCCCTTTTTAATTTTGATTTTTATATAATACAGTCCAGGTTATTTTTTTTCTACTCTCTTTAAATCCAATAATAACCTTTCAATTAATTTTTAGATTAATTTTTCACATTGCTTTTTGCATTGCTAAGGTATCTCTTAGCAATTCCTTTCTGTTTGAATGTCTGGGCTTACAGATGTTACCCTTTCACTGATCAGTCTGTGTATCTTAAACAAACTTATCTTGAACTATTTGTCTGTTTCATTTTTTTTAATTACACATATGTAAGTGCACCATGTCCATGTGCATGCTTGGTGCCAGCAGAGCTCAGAAGACAATACCAGGTACACTGGGACTGGAGTTACAGGCATTTGTGAGCCGCCACTGTTGGTTTCGCAAGTGAGAAGATACGCACACACTCGCACTACCAAAGTCACACGAGAGTTTATTTAAAAGAGTTTCCAGGCGGGTACAGAAACAGAAGCAGGACAGGAGAGGAGAAGAGAGCGACCAGAACATGGCGTCTCTTTTTAAGAGAAGGGTAAGCACGGGTTTACATAGTCACGTTTAGGGCGTGCCTCCGGATGTGTCCACTGAGGTGCTTCTTCTGGTCCAGGGAGGTGCTTCTGTATGCAGTACCCCACGGGTTTACGCAGCCACGCCCAGGGTCTTGCCTCCGTATGAGCTGCTTCCCACCAGAGCCATGTTGGCTCAACCACATGGATTCTCAGGAATACTTACAGCCGCTGCGTGGGTGCTGGAAACTGAACCCCAAGCCCTCTATAAGAGCAGCCGATGCTTTTGAGTGCTGATCCATCTCTTTCATCCCCATTTCACATAATTTAAATGTCATCTGTAAGGACTTGATCTGAGGATATATTTTTGTTCTCTTTCTTGGCATAAGGATTCTCTCTTCTATCTGGGGCTTTCAGTGGAAAGTTTAAATGGATTGTCTGGTGAATATGTTCACCTTTGTCTTGGCTACGTTTTGTTTTTATCATCTCTACTTGGCACTCTTGGGGCCACCAGTCCAGAGCAGATCTTTTTAATGTCACTGCTCCCCTTATGATGAGTATGTTACTGGAGGAAATGTGTTCAAAACAGCACATCCATGTGGCAGGCAGTAATAACAATACAAGGGACAAGGACTGTGGGGAAGGAGACTCATTTGAGCAGATCGTGAAAGTGATAAAGTCAAGCAAGACATACTGGGAAAGAGAAAGGCGAGGGGCCCGGAATTTCCTCAGCCGTGCCATTTAGAGCACACCAGGAACATACTAGTTGACTGATAACTATTTGCTAACAGTTGAAAGTATGCAGAAGGGGCATCTGCAAGACTAGAGTTCTGCATGATATTCATTGACGGCTCAAGTTTTAGGCCTAAATCATGTGCAGCTCTTCAGGAGGCAATGCAGACCCATCACTAGGCTATGCTTACCTCCTTATCCAAACAGGAGCCTGCCAATAGCTGTCTTGACTATTTAAGAAATCATGACCCTATGTAATAGGCATCCGGAAGCTGGTGAGCTGGCTCATTGGTTAAGAGCATTTATTGCTTTAGTAGAGATGGTCAGCAGGTCAGCAGTTGGTCCTGGAGTCAACAGTGCAGCCTCTCTGGATGTGGGTCACCTGCTAGCACCATCTGGAAGCAGAGAGGAGAAGAGGGGAGAAGGTGTGACTTACGTCGAGAGAAGTCTGCTAGGTCATGCGCCTGAGGTGGGGAGGGGTCACTCCAAGGACCTCAACAGGAAGAGCCTGTCGGGATGAGAGGGGTGAAGCTGGGAAGGCTCTGTCACAAGGCATGCCAGCAACCTGACTGCTGCTGTCCCAGCGAGCATAGGCTGAGTGTAGGCACCGAGCGCTGGGACTGGCTCTGGATGCGTCAAACCACCATGCTCCTTGAAGACTCGTGCTCTGGTGATAGCGCAGGCTTCTGGTCATTGTTCAGAGCCTGCTGACTCCACAGAGAGGCTTGTTTAATGCTCCTTTGGAACAGGTGCTTTACTTCATTTTTTCAGGGTAACTGGAAAGAAAAGAAGACTTGAAGGGTTACGTGATTTAGCCCAAATCACTCATTTGGTTAGCAAGGATTTGGATGTGAGTCTGACGAACCACAAGTTCTTTGCTGCCATCACCGGAGAGAAGTGTCGCTAACTCGTCTCTGTATAGGGAGGAGTGGATTAAGGATGTTCCTGGTGAAGAAACTCTATGACCACTAACTCCTAGGGTTATTCGTGTGTTCCTCCTTAACCAGAAATACTCCAAGAAACCCGTTCAGGGTAGACAATTCCTTGGGGCCTGCCCAATTCTAAGCTGTTATCCAGGGTTTATGGCCCTGACTTTGCCATCACCATGACCCCTCTGTCCTTTCTTCCTCATTGGACAGCCAAATGCCTTCTAGCGTGTATTGGTCTGTTCAGCAGGCTTTCTTCAGTACATGTGATCGTTGGAGGAGACTTTGCGGTGGATTGTGACAGGTATGCCTCCATTATACAAGGGGTTACATAAGTCATTCGTTCAATCGATGAGAACTTGCCAAGTTAACTGCTATGCTTTAAAAAAAAAAAAAAAAAAAAAAAAATCCATTCTTCCAAAGGCTGTGGTTTGCTGGAGACCACAGTGTCTCTGATCCTCCCATGCCCAGAGCGCCACAGACACTGAGCTCGCGCGCCCCCTCGTGGTTATTATGATCACTGCAGGTGTCGCACCAACCCCAGGGACCTTGAGCCTCCCAGAGTTCCCAAAATCTTTGGGACGCCTTCAAGCCCCCTCCAACACCCCTTCTGTGCGTTAAAAGCCTCACCTCTTGTCTTCCTTCATGCCTAGGACTGCAGTCTCCTCTCTCCCACGCTTACACCTCTTTTCCCGGGTTCATCTGGAACTTAGGTTCCAGTGCCGAGATGGAAAGGGGCCCTGTCAGCCATCCCCAATACCTGTTTGCTTTCACGATTTGTTTTGGGGCTGAGACCCATGAATCCGACCATCTTGTGCTTGCCCATGCTGGCGCTAGGCGGTGTGTACTCTCCCTCAGCTATCTGTGGTTTGGCAGAAGCGCTGCTGGCCACATTGTGGGAGCCTCCTGGGAGAAATGACTCCACAATGATAACTCCTGGGGCTCTGAGAATGTGTCACTCTCAGCACCCAGACCCAGTGATGGCTTTCAGCACCAGGAGGCCTCACGCTGCAGAACATACCTTAATGCAGCCTCGGGAAGAAGTACGAGAAAACCTTGCAGAGGGATTTTTGCTGTGACTTGACTAGAGGCCCAGAAATTCCCCTTTGAGCCTAAGCCTCCCCACGCAGTACCCTCCTGGGTTTATGCCCAGGGTTCCAAGCCTAGGAACCACTACACACAGATGCCAGGACAGCCGATTAGAGCCTGTGGCTCCTGGGAGTCACAGTGGGGAAATGGCAGTTATCTGGCTGACAGAGAAACCCAAGTGGCAAGAGTTAAGAAGAGAAAGGCTGTGTCTGGCTCTCAGGAAGGAACGGTTAGGTTAAAATGGAACGAGGAGAGAGTCATATCTGCTCACAGGACACATCAGTGCACCCAAATGTGCCTGCCCAAGGGACCTTCGCCAATAATAACATTCCCACTAGAGCAGGTGGGAATTTGGGTCTTCCACTCGTGGGATTAATAAATAAAATGGCTGTTCTGGAAGCACAGTTATGATGCCTGATTCTTAGCAAGATTGGTTGGCTGGTATTGTTTGAAACAGGGTTTCTCTACATAGCCCTGGCTATCCTAGACCATGCTGGCCTCGAACTTACCCTTCTCTGCCTCCTGAGTGCTGGGATTAAAGGCTGCACCATTACCACCCAGCTTCAAAGCCTTCTTTTTTAAAGACACCAAGAGGGGCTGTTCTGAAGATTTCTTCACTTGTTAAGTTTGATTCAACACTTAGTGCGACAATGTTGAAATTCCAGACATCTTCAAAAGGAAATTGAAAGAATCCAATAAATAGCACTCTTCTCTCTAGCCAGGCTCAGAACAAATTGAAAAATCAGCCAGGAGTGAGAGGTGACAGAGATGTCAAACATTACCTTCCCTGCTGGTCAAGCCTAAGCAGAAGGACACACGTCAGTGTGCACTCAGAAAGATGTGCCAATCCAGCCTCAGTGGAAGCAGCTACTGTCAGAAGGGAAGGGGAACAGAGTGGTGTGTAAGAAGTGCCTTACACGCGCAGAATCCTGTCCATATACAATAGTACTTTCCTGATAATGGGGCTTCACCCATCTTTCAATACGCTGGTTGCTCTGGCTCAGGAAATCAGATATAGTCAGGCATGCAGCAGCATGCCTGTGATCCCAGTGTCTAGGAGTCTGAAGTCCAATGAACCTGAGTTTGGTGCTAGCCTGGGCTACCTACAAGACCTGTCTTAAAACAAACAAATAAGAAACAACAAAACCCCATCACAACCAAAAAACAAATAAAAAACAACAACAGCCACATAAAACAAACAAATAAAACCCCAAAACAATGAACTTTTACCTACAAGTCTCAAAAGTCAAGTGCATCTGTAAAGGAACAGGATGGCAGTATCAGCCAGAGCTCCGGGTCAGGGAGGGAGGGAGGTGGGCAGAGGAAGCAGGGAGGCTCCTGTGTTTGTATTGGATCTCACAGCCCAGTTCTGACGTCTACCCCTGGGTGAGCCTCTCCCCACTCCACAGTCCAGCTCCCTCTCTTCCCCTCCTGCTCTGCAGAGTGGGAAAGTCTCTCACTTAAACACTTCCACATTAAACTCTGATGGCTGACAAGCCTTTCTCGTTCATAATTTAAAAGCAATTGCTAAAGGCAAACCAATTCTTGCTCATACCAATGAATATCTAATACAAATAGCAGGACTTCAGAAAAACAGCGAAGCGAAAAGTTCCAAGTGGTAGAGAAGAAGATCTTCGGCAGCAGAAGGGAAAGCAGGAGCCGCCACGGGACAGCGAGGAATGCCACCAGGAAGGCTCTGTGCTGCTTTACAGCTAGGCTCTGAAGAGAAAGCACAGAAAGCAAAGAGGATCTGGATCTACAGCAGTGGTCCTCAGCCTTCCTAATGCTGTGACCCTTTAACATGGTTCTTCATGCTGTAGAGACCCCCAACCATTAAATTGTTTTGTATTACTTCATTACTGTAATGTTGTTACTGTTGTGAATCATAATAAATATCTGATATGTGACCCCTAAAGGGGTCAAGGTCCACAGGTTGAGAACCACTGATCTAGAAGCTATTCATAGAATACTCTTTTCTGCCCGGCAGTGGTAGCAAATGCCTTTAATCCCAGCGTATGGGAAGCAGTTGGAGCTGTATGAGCTCAAGACCATTCTGGTCTACAGAGCTAGTTTTAGGACAGTCAGGCTAACACAGAGAAACCCTGGCTTGAAACACTAAAGAAAAACAAAAAGAGTGCCAAATAGATCCCTAGAAACAAAATTATGATCACTGAAATGGTTCAGCAGCTAGATTGAGCCAAAGGTTATGTAATGGGTCACCAGACCTTAGCAGGCCTGACTCATAATGGAAGTACCACTCATGTCATAAAACTCAGCACATAACACCACCAGCCAAAACAAAAACAAAGACCTAATCCATCAAAGTCCATCATGTCTGGGTAAGTCTCTAACTGTACTAACCTTGCCTTTTGGCTTTTGTAGTTCTGCTTCTGGCTAACGGTTCTTGTTAACTGAAGTGTGTCATCCCAGGATGTGGTTTTTGTGGTTAAAAGCTCACCCTGGGAAAGGCTCAAAGCTCTGGGATCCCCAACACCCAGTACAGTTGATGGCTGGCTAACAAAGACTTCCTATTGGCTTAAACTGTGTCCAAGTGGTCTCTCTAGTGGATATCCCAGAATCACCACCACCAAGCCTGTCCCTGAGTTTGAGCCCCAAAGCCCACATAAAGGTGAGAGAAGAGAATCCACTCCACAAAATTGTCCTCTGACCTCCATATGTATGCAGTGGTACCCACCCCTCCCCATCACACACACACATACACACACACACACATACACACACACACACACACACACACACACGAGAGAGAGAGAGAGAGAGAGAGAGAGAGAGAAAACAAAAATAATGAATTTAAAAATGTTTAGAGCAAAAATAAGCAAAATAGGAAGTCAAAAAACAGAAAAAGAAAGCAATGAAACCGTAAGCTGTTTGAAAATATTAACAAACTGACAAACTTCTAGCTAAACTAAGAAAATACAGAAGAAAAATGCAAATAACTGAGACCAGGGTGAAATAGGAACATGACCCACGAGCAGTCAACACCTGAGTAATTTTATGGAAACAAATTAGATAACATACTCTAAAGAGACAGAATCCTAAAAATACATAAACTATCAACACTGAATTCAAAAGAAATAAAAATCTAAACAAACTCAGAGCAAGTAAATTGAACCAGCAATCAATAATTTTCAATAACTAAAAGCCCAGGACCAGATGATTTTACTAGCAAATTCTGTCATACTTGGACAAGAATACTGACAAACCTATAAAGCATCACCCTGATATACCAACTCAGACAGTCACAGTACAGGAAAAGAAAACTGAGACAGGACAGCCCAGAGACCTAGGATAGAACAGACATGACCAGGAAAAAAAAAGTCAGTGCAATGATTTCTAATGATATTCTGCTATACTCATAGATCGGTGTCTAGTCCAGTTGTCATTAGAGAGATCTCTCATGATGGGAGCAGATGCACAGACCCTCAGGCAAGCATTAAGTGGAGCTTGGCTAATCCTGAGGTAGAGGTGGAGGAAGGCTTGTAGGAGCCAGAGGGGTCAAGGCCACCACAGAATCAACTAACCAGGGCTCATAGGGGCTCACAGACTGACCTGACAATCAGGAGTCTGTGTGTGTCTGACCTAGGTCCTCTGCATATATGGAATGATTCTGTAGCTTGGTATTCTTATGGGACAATGGTAGAGAGGATGTCTCTGACTCTTTTGCTTGCTTTTAGAACTTTTTTTTCTCCTACTGGGCTGCCTCACCCAGCCTTGATATGAGAGGATGTGCCTAGTCTTATTATAATTTGTTATGCCATGTTTGGTTGGCATGTCTGGGAGGCGTACTCTTTTCTGATGGCTGAAGGGGGGGGAGTGGATATGGGAGATGGGGGAGGAACTGGGAACAGAGAAGGGAGGAGAAACAACTGGGATGTAATATATGACAGAAAATAGATCATTTTTTAAAAAGAAAACTGCATATAAATATCTCTTGCAAACATAGATGTAGAAATCATCAGCAGATGTAGAATACCAGGGAGTGGATTCTGGTAGCACAATCAAAAGAATAAAAGGTTCTGTCTGAATCATTTTAGGGTGGCTCAACCCCTGAAAACTAAAGGATGTATGAGAAAATGAAGAAAAAAATTCACGTGATCATAGTTGGTTAAAAAAAAAACAAAAAAAAACAAAAAAAAAACAAAAAAAAAAACCAACAGAAGTGAGTTTCTTTAGCACAATAAAAAGACTCTACACAACTCACTGAACATAAAGAAGGTGAGTCAGTGCTTTTGTGGAGCCTTCAGCCCTACATGTTAGTGTCTTTGGTACAGGAAGGTGCTCTCTGCACTCTACCAAAGTAGGAATGTAAACACCAACCAGCCACAAAGCCTTTGATCTACAGTGGTGTCCTGCCTGCAAGATAGTCTAGTGCAATGGTGATACAAAGTACAGAGTAACCAACCAACATCTGATCTGACTTAGAGATGGAACTCATACCAGCCAGGATCAGTAACCAAGATCTGATAATTGTAGGATACAAAGTAAATACACACAAATTAGTTGCATTTCTATAAATTAGAAACAGACAGCAGAACTGAGCATTAAGAAAATAATTCTATTTACAATCATATCAAAAAGAATATAATTTTTCAGGATAAATTTAATCAAGGAAATATGACATTTATAACCAAACTACAAAATATTGTTTAAAAAAAATCAGGAGCCAATAAGTGGATACACATCACAAACTCATGAGCTTAAATACAATATATACAATAATACTTCCCAAATTAATCTACAGATTCAATTAAATCTCTATCAAGGTCTTGGTGTCATTTTCTATAGAAATGGAAACACTCTTTACAGAACAGCAAATACCCTGGAAAGCTAAGACAATCTTAAGAAAAAAAGCTCTAAGCTGGAAGACACAGATTTCTTGACTTCAAAATGTGTGAAAAGGCTACAATAATAATGAGAAGAACTACAGTGCATTGGTACAGATATAGACCAGCTTCATAGACCCGAGTCTCAGGAACATCCTCATATCTATTCGGTCAACTGATTTTAGGCAAAGGTGCTCAGACCGCTCGGGGGGGGGGGGGGGACACGACAAACTGTCTCTTTGACAGAAGGTCCCCAAAGAACTGAATATCCACATGCAAACCATGATATTTACCCTTACTTCAGAGCACATAAATAACACATCTTTCCATTGATATATATCAGTTTTCAATCTAATATTTAAGAATTGTGAAATATTTTCCCATAAATATAACAATGTGATCCCTACCCTGAATGACTGCTTTAAATTGCATGTTGGAGGAATCTGAATAAATCGGGAAAAGTGATTTAAATGGCATTTAAAGACATAATGGAAGTGAAAAATTAGATTCAAAATAATTCTTTTTCTTTCTTTCTTTGAATCTGCATTTGGGATATATTTAGCTGCTGGTACATATTTGAAAAGAAATCTAAAGGCAAGTAAATTTAGTAGCTGACCATGAAAGAAAGCACAGTGACAGCTGAGACAGAGATTTAAAAAGTTAACATGACTCAAAGATGCAAGCTTAAGATTAAAAATTATAAAACTTCAAAAGAAAACACAAGAGAAAATCTTCATGACCTTGGATGTGGCAATGGTGTCTTAGACATAATTCCTGGGGGTTAAGTAAAGAAATTGAGCTTCCTCAAAATTAAAAACATTTGTGACTCAAAAGACACTATAAAGTGTGACAGCATGGGGTGGGGGAGATATGCCTCCCCCAGTCCCCTTCCCTCACCTTACCTATCAATGCAGGTGGGAGAGCTGGCCCTGAGGTCATAAGAGCGGAGCAGGAGAGCTGGTCCAGCCCCTCACCAGCTGCAGCTCAGGAGACTGGCCTCTATGCCACGCCTGGACAACACAGCAGAGCTGATTCTGAAGGTGTTGGTGTGGGAGAGCCAACCCTGAGGACATGAAAGCAGGAGAACTGGCCCCACTCCCTGACATCACAGCAAGGGATGAACCAGCCAGGGCAATGCTGGAGAGCGCACCCTGGTGGTGAGGACAGGGGAGAGCTGGCGGGCTGACAAACTCTGCAACTACCCAGGCCCAGAACCAGGGCTATGAGTTGGCCCACCCCAGATCCACCCCATCTGAGATCTGCTGGAGCATGAGAAGGGGCCAATCCTGCAGACTCAAAGCTGCAGGATCTCCACAACGCAGGCCAACAAGAGGAGTCCAGTGAGGGTCCAGCATCCACAGTGTAGCAGAAACTGGAGGCCTCAAACCAGACCAGAGACTCTGCATTGAACACTTGGAAGTAAAGATATGTGAATAAAAGGGTTTACTGCGTGATTTACTGTGTCATACTACAGCTTCCACGACAAGATTGATTTTTCTATTATTCTCTTAAATTTTATTTTATTTTATTGGTGGGGTAGGTTGCAAGGTCAGAGCGCAGATATAAAAGAATTGAGAGATGAATGGGACTGGGATGCATAATGTGAAAGACATAAAGAATAAATATGAAGAAGAAAAGGACACTATGAAGAAAATGAAAACATCTTACAGTTTGCGGGGAAACAGTTTCAAGTCAAGTCATATACCTGACAAAGATCTAAAATAGAGGATATAAATAATTCATTTTTATTTTTAAAAAAATTTGAATTTTATTTTATGTGGCAGAGTGTTTTGCCCAAACGTACGTTGTGCACCATGTTTGTGCCTGGTGCCTGTGGCGTTCAAATCCCCCATCCTATCTCCCACCCCTGGAACCAGAGTCATGGGCGGCTGTGAGCCACTGTGTGAATGCAGGAACCAAACACAGATCCTCATTCAAAAAAGGGCTCTTCTTAACTGCTAGACCATCTCTCTAGACCCAAAAATATAAAGAATTCTTACAAGAACTTACAACAATAACAACAACAAAACCAAATTAAAAGTGGACATGGACCAGCTGGGCATGATGGGCCTTTAATTCCAGCACTCAGGAGCCAGAGGTGGCTGATCTCTGGGAGTCTAAGGCCAGCCTGATCCATATGGTGAATACCAGGCCAACCAGCACTACATAGCAAAACTGTTAAAATGAAATAAGATAAGATAAAATAAAATAATACAGAAAAGGGCAAGGACTTGAAAAGACATCTTTATTAAGAAGACATAAGAGTGTTCAGAGGCACATGAGAAGTTGTTAAATGTCATTTCCCATTCATGAAATACAAATCAAGACTCAGAGGAGATCAGACTCTGTATCCCCTAGAGTGACTGTAGTAATAATTTTTGAAAAGGAAAATAAGAAATGTTTGGTGAGGATACAGACAAGAATCGTTATGTATTGTAGATGTAAAATGATGGGGCTGCTGTGAAAAATAATTTGATGGACAGTCGCTCAAGCTAAACATAAAATTACTTCTAACTTAGCAATCCAGTTTCTAAATACACACCCAACAAAACTGAGGCCGGAAGTCTGCACAAAAAGATACGTGAGTGTTCTCAGAAGTCCTATTCAAAACAGTCGATAAGTGGAAAGAAACCAAAGGCCCATCGACTGGTGACAAACAAGTGTGGAACACCCACAGTGGACTATTATTTAGTTGCTGGAAAGAACGAAATCCTGACACACACTCCATCATGGATGTACCTTGTTAGTGTAGTAAGAAAAAAATAATACAAAAGAACAGTTATTGTAGGGTATCATTTATGTGGGATGTCCAAAGAGCAGAAAAGCACTTATTATCTGCCAGGAGCTTGGGGCAGGGGGAATAGGGAGTCTGTGATTAATGGGTTTGGAAGTTGCTTTGGGGACAAAGAATGTTCTGGAACTAGATAGTTGCATGTTATAGTGGCAGCCCAAATAAGTCAACACATACAAGGTTTTTGTTCTTGATTTTCTTTCTCTTACTTTTCCGAAGTAATTTACAGACCTCATGGCATTTCGCTCCTATGGACCTTACTGAAATATGCCTATGCATATGAAAAATGCATTTCCTTATATAATTGCCACGGATTTTTCACACTAAGGCTATTAGCAAGGATTACTTGGTAATATCTAATTGAGATTTGTCTCATTGTCTTAAGAATGTCCTCATTAGTCAGCTTTCAGTGATTATAATGAAGCACCCAGGGCAATTAGCTATCAAAATGAAAGTTTTTAGCTAGGGTTCTGGAAGCTCCTAGACCAGGTGCATCCAATTGCTCTGGGCCACTGGTAAGGGTGTTGTCAAAGCCAGACGACAGAGACACATAGGGAAATTGAAACCTCAGAGGGACCCACAGTCTTATTTTTTTTAATATTTATTTTTATTTTATGTGAATTAGTGTTTTGCCTGCATGTATAACTGTGTAAGGGTGTCAGATCTTAGAATTATACACAGTTGTTAGTGGCCATGTGGATGCGGGGAATCAAACTCAAGTCTTTTGGAAGAACAGTCAGTGCTCTTAACCGCTGAGCCATCTCTCCAGCCACCCTATTTCTTTTTTTAAACAAACAGGATTTTGCTATATAGTTCTTGAACTCACTATGTAATGTAAGTTGGTCTCCAATTCTCTGTCCTTGGAGTCATTACGAAGCCTAAGCTGACCTTAGTCTCCTGAGTGCTGGAATTATAGGTGTGATCCATCATGTCAAGCTTTCATGATTCCTTTTGAGGACATCCGTGCGGTAAGAGGACAAAGTCATTTGTGTAACAGCCCTTGCTGTCCTGGAACTTGCTTTGTAGACCAGGCTGGCCTGGATCTCACAGAGATCTGCCTGCCTCTGCCTCCCAAGTGCTGGGACTACCAGTTGTGTACCACCCCTGCCTGCTGCACATTCCCAGTCACCCGAGGGCTTCAGTAAGGTCCTGCCTGGCAAAGATTCTACACCTGCCAGTCATACCACCCTGGGAACCAACCAACCAACATACAGACCTGTGGAACAGTCGACATCAAGGTGCTTTCAGAGACAGTTTGTTAGAATCCTGATCAACATCGCTCTGTTGATCTTCAATCAAAGCTCCTTAGAGTAGCCCTTCACCTCCAACCCGTCCCTGGTATTCTCTTCTGACTGGGAAAAAAGAGTAATTTAACAGGCTTCCTATTAGCCAGATGGGGTGGCAGCGGCCGCAGCTGAGGTGCATGCCTTTAATCCCAGTGCAGGAGGCAGAGGCAGGCAGATCTCTGGGAGTCAGCTGAGGCGCATTTTCCACAGTTCTTCTGTTTGTTGGTTTCCATGTCTCTGCTTTCACTCAATCCTGTACTTTTACTAATTTAATGTCTGTGAGTGCGGGGGCCTGAGTGCTTGTGTGTGCTAAAACATTTCAGACTTAAAGAAAAATTCTCTGAGCAGGGAGAAGGCTCAGTGACTGATAAAGGAAAGTCTGATCTCTGGAACCCAAGTAAAAGCCGGAAGGAGAGAATTGATTCGGACCTCCACATGTACACCATGGCACACATGCCCACACCCTCACATGCACTGATAATGATTATTTAATTAAATCAAACTTTCCCTGAACTTTGTGAATGTAGGCTGTTGATATAATGCTTTGCCACTGAAGAACATATTAGTGTGCATTTTCTACCAAAAAGACCGTTCTCTATCAGGCTCAGTGGTCACATGCCTGTGAGCCCAGCACTTGGGATACCAAGACAGGATAGCCAAGAAATTTATGGCCAGTCTCTTGTGAGACCATTGTCTAAAACAAACAAACAAAAATCCACCAAAAACAAACAACAAAAAATTAAGAAAGAGGGTTGGAGAAATATCTCAATAGTCAAAAGCTTAATCACAGGGACCAGAGTTTGCCACCTAACACCCAAGAACCAAGCCAGGCATCCTCACGAAGACCTGTACCGTCCACTCTGAGGAGGCAGACAGAGGAGGCTCACCAAGGCTTGCTAACTTCTAGCCTCTCTGAGAAGGTGCAAGTCCCAGGCTCAGGGAGAAATCTTGCAAAGGAATGACAAGGAGAGAAAGAGCTCCTCACACCCTCTTCCGGCCTCCAGCACATGCACCAGCAGGCACATAGGCACAAATAAATACATTTCTCTTTTAAATGGAAAAAAGGAATGTGGAGGTTAATATTCTCCCACAATAACACCAGCCAGGTGAGAACTTGGAATTTAAAATACTGTCACCTGCCTTGTACACATCATTCAGATTTCGGCAGTTGCCCCAACTGTGTCTTTTCTGCCAGAAGAACCCACCCAAGGTGGTGATGTTTCATTTCATTTTTATGTCTGGTCTCCTCTAGCACCTGGACCACTTTGTGATCTCATCCCACTTATCTTGCAGAGCATCCCTCAGTTCAGGTTTGTCTGAAGTTTTCTCAGATCACATTCAGGTTATGCATTTTTGGAAGGAACAGCACAGAAGGGATGCTGTGTTCTTCTCTCTGAGGCCTGGCAGGAGAGCATGGATTCAATTTGTCCCACACTGATAATGTTAACCTTGATTAGCTGTTTGAGGTGGCGACTGCCAGGCTTCTCCGCTCAAGTCCTGGCTTCCCCTTAGGTAATCAATGACTATTGTGAAGCTCTGTGGCGCCTGTCACTCTTCATTTTCCACTCACTAGTTTTAGTATCTATGATGCTTCTTAGTTGAGCTAATTATTGCTATAAGAGTTGCCAAACTCTCTGACTCATTATTCTTTCTGCAGTTATTAGTTGGCATTCTATTATAAGAAAAAGCTGAAGGGCTGGAACTGTGGCTCAGTGGTAGAGTGCTCGCCTCATATGTGAGAGGGTCTGAGTTCAAATTCTACCATCTCAGAAACATTGACCAGATTTGGTGGTGCATGCTTTTAATCCCAGCACTTGGAAGGCAGAGGCAGGAGGACATCTGTGAGTTTGAGGTCAGCCTGATCTACATAGCAAGTTCCAGGCCAGCACAGTGAGATCCAGTTTCAGAAAAGTAAAAAACCTTTTCCCATTCTCTTCTCTTCTTTCTCTCTGTATACAGCACTATTCCTTCATATTGACATGCAATCCTACTTGGCCATGACAGGATCTTCTCTTCAGGCTTATTACTATTTTTTTAAACTTTATTTACTCATTGTGTGTGCGCACATGTAGAAGAATGACTGGCCTGGCCTACATAGTCAGAACTCTCTATCTCAACCCTTTCTCTTATGAGGTTTTTTTTTTTTAAGATTTATTTATTATGTATACAATGTTCTGCCTCCACCATGCCTGTGTGCCAGAAGAGGGCACCACATCTCAAGATAGATGGTTGTTAGCTGTCATGGGGATGCTGGGAATCGAACTCAGAACCTCTGGAAGTGCAGTCAGTGCTCTTAACCTCTGAGCCATCCCTCCAGCCCACTCAACCCTTTCTCAAAATGCAAACAATGATGGAGAGACAGCTGAGTCAGTGAAGCGCTTGCCTCATGAGGATCAAGACCCAAGTTAACCTCCAAAACCATGTTAAAAAGCCAGTCCTGGTGGCTCACATTTGCAATAACAGTAGTGGGGAGATGGGGGTTCCCTGGCTAGGCTGTTAGGTGACCCCACTTGCTGACCTCTTTTCCTCTCCCAGATAGTCTCACTCTGCTTCATCACAGGTCCTCTACCACCCTTTCCCTCTATCCTATCTCCCCTATGTTCTCTCCCTCTACTCCTATGGTCCTCTCTTTCTCTCTCTCTCTCTCTCTCTCTCTCTCTCTCTCTCTCTCTAACACACACACACACACACACACACACTGCACACACATGTACACACAAACCAAGACATAAAGTTTATAAGCCATTATACAGGAGTTTTAAGGAGCCGGAGAGCTGGCTCAGAGTCTGAGTTCTTCTTGTTCTTCCAGAGGAACTGAGATAGGTTCCCAGTACCACATCATGTCACATGGTCCATAACTGCCTGTATGTCCAGCTCCAAGTATGGAAGATCTTCTTCTGGCCTAGATGGGCACCTGCATTCATGAGACATACATAAACAAAGATAAACAACAACAAAAAGAAACTCATAGGAATTTTTTACATAAAGGAAATCTTACAAATCACATTCTAAAATTCTTGTAAGTTGCCTTAAATATATTTAAATGGTAGTCAACAAACTGATGGGCAATTAAAATTACCATTTATACACAAGCCACAGTTCAGTAGCAAAAAAAAAAAAAAAAGAGAGAGACCTACTAGAAAAATATGAGCATTGGCTAAAATAGCATAATGTATAAAAGAGAAAATATAAATAACCAATAAGCTCATAATAAGATTCCTGGCCCCAGAAGTAAACAAGAAAATGCAACCCAAAACTCTGAGTAGGAGCTATTTTTAGTTGCCAGGTTTAAAAAAAAAAATTATTCACTCAAGCAATGGGAACAGGAGCACTTTGTACCACTACCCGGAAGGGTGTCCAAGCACTACTCAATGCCATCTATTCAGAAGGAGAATTTGCAGGGCTGGGAACGCAGCTCAGTGGTAGGGTACTTGCCCAGCATGCACAGGCCCGTGGGTTCAGTCCTTAGAACCCTACAAGACAAGTGCTTACTTTAAGCTTGAGAGAGCTGGGCATGGTAATGGCAATTCCAGGGAGCAGAGGCAGAAGGATCACTGTAAGTTTGAGACTAGCATGTCTACAAAGTGAGTTCCAGTTCAACCACGGTCCCCTAGCGAGACCCAAATCTTAGAAGAAGAATATACATCATCTGGAAGTTAGTGATCGGTCTTGTGTGATCCTTTGCACATCTGCACAGGATATGCATGGAGTCAGAGGGAATCTCATTCTATGGAGTAGGAGTTATTAGCTGTTGTGAGGTTCTCAGTACGGGTGCTGGGAACCAAACTCTGGTACTCTGAAAAAGCACTCTTAAACACTGAGCTCTCTAGCCCGTTACGCAAAGCTTTTAAAAGTTACCTTTGTTGCTGGGAGGTGGTGGTGGTGCAGGCCATTAGAGAAACACTATATTGAAAAAGCAAAAAAGAAAAAATATTAAATGTATCTATTGCATGTATATGTATATATGTCTTTGTGGTCATGCATACCACAGTGTGTGTGTGTGTGTGTGTGTGTGTGTGTGTGTGTGTGTGTGTGTAACTTAAAAGATGGTTTTTCCCCTCTATTGTATGGGTTTTGGGAATCAAGTCATCAGGCTTGGTGACTAGTGTCTTTACCCCCTGAGCTGCCTCTCAGTCTGATTCTTCATCTATTTAAAGATAAATACATAAAGCTTAGGTTGGATAGTAATGGTTCAGGCCTTTAATCCCAGCACTTGGAAGTCAGGGGCTGGCAGATCTCTGTGAGTTCAAACCAGCCTGGTCTACTCAGTGAGTCCCAGGACAGCCAGAGCTGTTGAACAGAGAAACCCTGTGAAACAACAGTAACAATAACAAGAGGTACATGCTGTGGGACTATGCTCTTGTACACTGTAAATATTGATTTAATAAAACGCTGATTGGCCAGGAGGTAGACAAGAAGCAGAGGTGGGGCAACCAGGCTAGGAGAATTCTGGGAAGCAGAAGAGCAGGGCTTGAGATGACAGCAAGCCGCAGAGGAAGCTGGATGAGAATGCTGCACTGAGCAAAAATGTACCAAGCCATGTGACTAAACATAAATAAATATATGGGTTAACTTAAAGTAGAAGAGTTAGTAAGTAATAAGCCTGAATCACAGACCAAACAGGTTGTAATTCATATAAGCCTTTGTGTGACTATTTGGACCTCTAGGCTAGGTGGACTGAGAAACTTCTGACTACAAATGGCATTGCAATGTGATGCATGTATATCTACATAAAGTCTGAAAAAGGGGCCCTAGAATACACAAAAGAGTCAAAAATAGCTTCCTAATTGTATCTCTCAAGTGGGCCTTGGTACAGAGATGCCTTTGGGTTTGAGCTACAACATGACAGGTTTTCAGCATGCAGCCTGAGTTGCAACATGGTAGGTTCCCGAAAGTCTCATAGAAGCCTCAGTACAAGCATGAGGTTTCTGTCCATACAGACAAAAAAGGTAACAGAGTCGGGAGGGCTATGTTTCCAAGCAGAGGTGCAGCTCCTTTAAGAGAGGTTTCCAGACTCAACTTTAGCAGCAAAAACCTCAAAGTTCTTTTAAGAGTCCCTTTAATGAGGTTATGAGCAGCAGCTGGTGGTGCTCTACTTGGTGGTATTGTGGACCCTAAAATTCCCCTGAATTTGAGTGGTAAACATGGTTCCTGCTAGTACCTCTGCCTTGAAGCTAAGCTCTCACAGATCAAAGAGCTGGATGGAGCAAGCGGCCATAACTGAACCTTTAATCTTAGCCACACCTTAGCAGATTAAAGGTATGATTAGAAAAAGAGAGATATACATTAAAGACAGATTCAGATAAACAACAACAAAACCTTTAAACAGCTTACAGTGTGTTTAAAATCTACACAGGCTTGGGAAAGAAAGTAAAAAGAATAGAGAAAGTCCTTAAAAAAGAAAAAAAATAAGACACTTAAAGATGAAAATTATACAGAGTCCAAATTACAACATGGATATTGTATGTTACTGTTTGAGTTTTTTGACTGCAGAGGAAGGAGCAAGAGCTTATAAAAGACATTTGATTATAAGAGCTGTTGGATTAATCCAATGTATATATTTTGAAAATGCCTTGTCTTCAAAATTGAAGTCAAAAGATATATTACTTCGGAAGAGAGGTTTTGTTTTCATTTCCACAGAAAATGAGAGGTTGTGAATTCATTCTGGTTTATAGAAAATAACATTTGATCAAGGAAGACCCCCTGAAAAAAATCTCTGATGTGAACAGATGGCCCAGATGATCCAACACTTCAGAGCACCTCTGTTGCAGTTTCCTCTGAGCTCTGCATCCAGAACAGCTTCAAGGATACTGGCTGAGATGACCCAGCTTCACAGAATACTCCAGTCAGGACTTGACATTAATCCTGAATATTTTCAGAATCCCAATAAAATTACCAGTGCCCCCAATTAGCAGGAAGTAGTCTAGATAATGACGCCCACATCACCCCAAAATAAATTATGGATGTTTGTCTTTGTTCAGAGTGCTGGTTACAAGCTGTACGGATAAAAAGCTATACAAAGGAGATTAGATTTGGGATTCTTATTTTAAAAAGAAAAAAAGGGGAAATGCTGTGGGATTATGCTTATTTACTGTAGGTATCTGTAAATATTGGTTTAATAAAATGCTGATTGGACAGAAGACAGGAAGTTTGGGCGGGGCTACCAGACTAAGAATTCTGGGAAGAGGAAGAGCAGGGAGAGACACCAGCCAGACTCAGAGAATGCTGCAATGAGGAAAGGTACCAATCTATGTGGCTAAACTCTTGGATAAGAGTCATGGGTTAGATTAAGAATAAGAGTTAGCAAGTAATAAGCCTCAGCCAAACAGTTTGTAATTAATATAAGCCTCTGTGTAATTATTTGGGACTAAATGGCTGCAGGACTGACCAGGTAGAATAACAAACACATACATCTAAGTATTGATCTATCAGCTCTCTTGACAATAGGGGAGACAATCCAAGACTTCAAGTGATGTCTGAGGTCATGGGGCATTCTGTAACCCTAGACATATTGTACTACATTTCTTCATTTGTATGTGCACAACATTAAATTTTTAATTTATAAAATTGGGTACAATAAAAGATTAAGAACTATTAATTGTCAGAACAATCATAAAGTTATACTGTAATAAAAGTTGTATGGATGTAGCTTTCTATTTCTCAACATCTTCTTATATATCCATCTTTTCACTTAAAAAAGCACTTAGAGCCTTTTTTCTAAATATCTAAATCACTATTATCATTACTCTTGTCCTCCATGGCTGTTGTTAAATGGTTATGTGGATATAAGTACCATGCTTGAGATTTTATCATACTGTTACTCCAAGTGGTACAGTATTTAAAACGTGTACATTATTATTATTATGTTTATATTGTGTGGGAGAAGGCATGGCGTTGGCATGTCACACATAGCAGGTGTATGGAGGTCACAGGAAAACTTCCAGGAACTGGTTATCTGTTTACCTCATGTAAGTCTTGAGGACTGAACTGGGATTGTCAGGGTTGGCAGAGGTCCTGTCACCCACTGAGTCTTCTCAGTGAAATTGTTCATTTCTAGAATTTTCTAACTAATATTTTGAGCCATAATTAATCTCAAGTAACTGAAAGGAAACACAAGGGTACTGCTGAATATTTGTGTAATTAAAAGGAGTTCAAATATCAAATAATAAAACCCCAAATATTATGCTGACGTGGCCTATATGTATTGCTCATGGTTTACCATGCGTACCTATGTTTAATATCAACCCATACACGGTTCTCACCTACTCCAGTTTTCAGAAAATCTTTTTGCCATCTTCTATGCATATGTGTAATCTATGAGCATGTCTTCATGTGTGCGCATGTGTGCATGCTTATACACACATATGTGTGCACACCAAGAATCTCTTCTTCAGTTGATCTCCACCTTATTTTTTGAGCTAGGGGCATGACAGGGCAAACATTTTACCAATGGATCCATCTCTCCAGGCTGCTTCTAGGCTTCCCTTCCTTTGGGGTAGGACTGTAAAAAGGGTGCACAGAGCCCTCGCTTGGGAGGACACATGCTCCCTGCAAGGCTCACATCCAGCTGCTGGGGAGCGCTGTGGGAGAGGGCTTCCATTCGCTCTAGTGATTTCCATAGTGCATTCTTTGCATTCTTTCTGCCAAAAGTCTACAGTGTCACTGGGATATCTGGCAGCCCAAACTCCCAGACCCTCTATAAATGTGAACACTGCTAGGCTTCAAGTCAGTGCCCTCAGTTCTGAAGTACCCAGTTTCCAATTATCTGCTGCTTCCTAAACACACTTAGCCAGTGGCAGCTCATCCCTGCCGCTACCTTCGCACAAATGAATCTAGGATGCAGCTCAGATGGATCAAGCCATCTCTGCCTCAGGTTCTGGGCATGATCTGGTGCCAGCTTGAAGGCTTCATGCCCAAAGCCACAGGTCTGGGAGTTCAGGGGGCAGGTGGAGGACCTAGTGACAGCTCTTATGTAGTGGTTTGCTGACTTCACAGGACACCCCACCCTACCTTTTAAGAACCTTCCCAGCTGTTCATTCTGGCCAGGAGCCAGACCAGGCCCACTCTTGTCTCGACTCAGGACCTCAGGAGAATCCCTCACCCCCACCCCGGAAATCTCCTATCCCAAGCCTGGTGAACAGCAGAAGATGAGACTGTGCATGATGATTGCTTTAGGGGGGAAGGGACCCAAGGTTCTGAGTCCAGGAGAGGGGGCTATACCCATATTGCTCATCGTCCCTTAGTTTTAGCTTCCGGCTTGTCACACACAGGAAGCTCCAGAATACACACACACACACACACACACACACACACACACACACACACACTCAGCTTAGTGCCATCCAGGGGAAAAAAGGCAAGAAGGAAAGGTGCATGCCATGGAGTGGGTGTGGCTCACCAAAGCGGCCGGTCTCCTTAGCAACGTAATACGAGAGCAGGAAGGCTGCTTCTGGGTGAGAGCTGGGAACTGGAACGAAAACCCCATAGCCATCCCTTCCTGTCCATTCTGCTCCCCTTGGGGCTCACTCAGGTAATGGCAGAACTTAGCAGAAGTTGGCCCATCCCCCTACTCTCTCAAAGTGGGGGGTTGAGGGAAATGAGGACCCTTGGGCTCTCCTACAGCCCAGGCTGAGCCCACTCCCACCCCGCTTTGGAACCTATCCCTAGCAGGCTTAATTAACTTTACAAAACACTGGATAGCCCTGGGTGATGGAAGCTGTAAAATTGCAAACTCTGATTAAAAATAATAATGAGAATTCCTAGTGCCCATTAGCCTGTTTCTGAGCCCTTAACAAGGATTAATTAATTAATCAGCCTCTCTGCAGCTAGGGGAGCAGGCCGGGGTTGTAGGCACCCCTTTAAAGAGGGGTATGGTGGGTAAGAGATGATGCTGGGAAGGCTTTGCCTGATCCTCTATGGATTTCCACCCCCTCTCCCCTATACACACACACAGGGTTTCTCTGTGTGGCTCTGGCTGTCCTAGAACTCACTCATAGACCAGGCTGGCCTCGAACTCACAGAGATCTGCCTGACTCTGTCTCCCGAGTGTTGGAATTTAATGTTCAGCCCACTCTGGATCTTGGTAGCTGCCAGATCATCCAAACAGAGCTGGAAGGCTGGCCCTCAGAAGCACTCTCTAGGCCAGCCCCTGCCTGTGGGGCTTGGGGAGGTGGCTTCCTTGTGTCTGCTCCTCAGTTTCCCCATTAATGCTGTAATACTCAGACAATGGTACGGTTGCTTTCCAGGATGACTTCCAGCTTCCATGCTGGATGTGACCCAGCACCACACATGCTGATCCTAAAGCTGTCTCTGGGGAGGGACAGCCTGGATCTTCCTCAGGAAAAGAATGTCACCTTCTGCCTTGCAAAGAGATTTTGACTTTTAACCAAGATAGGTGATTTTTGCCATTCCATCAACTCATTTTTGTCTTTTAAATAATGTAATAATTTTTTTCTTTGTTTTGAAATGAGAAGTATTTTTCATTTTTACCTGTGTATGCATGTACATCTGTATGTGGAGGTTAGAGGGTAATTTACAGAAGTCGGTTCCTTTCTACTGTGTGCGTTCTGGAAACTGAACTTAGGTCACTCAGCTACCAAACTACCCCTTTATTTTTACTTGTGTGTATGTGTGTTGTGTGTGTGGTGTGGTGTGTATATGTGGTGTGTGGTGTGTGTGTCTATGTGAGTGTGTGTCTATGTGAGTATGTGTGCCTATGTGAGTGTGTGTCTATGTGATTGTGTGTGTCTATGTGAGTGTGTGTGCCTATGTGAGTGTGTGTCTATGTGATTGTGTGTGTGTCTATGTGAGTGTGTGTGCCTATGTGAGTGTGTGTCTATGTGTTTGTGTGTGTGTCTATGTGAGTGTGTGTGCCTATGTGAATGTGTGTCTATGTGATTGTGTGTGTGTCTATGTGAGTGTGTGCCTATGTGTGTGTGTCTATGTGACTGTTATGCTAAGTATATGCAGGTACCTGAAGAGGCCATAGAGGGCGCTGGACTCCGTGGAGCTAGAGTTACTGGTGGCTGTGAACTGCTCAGCTCAGGTGCTGGAAATGAACTCAGGCGCTCTGGAAAAACAGCAAGTTCTCTAAACCAGGAGCCATCTCTCTAGCTCTGCTCTTCGTCTTTTCACATAATAAAAAAAGTACCATTGTAGACATTTTAATTATTTATTTTATTTTGAGATTATAATTATGTAACTTCCCCTTCTCTTTCCTTCCTTCAGATTCTCTCGTATAACCATTCTTGTACAGTTTGGTAGCCTGAAGAACAGCGTCCCCTCCTAGTGTGCAGGCCCTGCCTACCACCCATCTCTACTGCTCTTTTATTTTGAAACCTGAAATCTTGCACCCAGCAGTCACAATTCCTCCCAGCCCCCCCCCCCCCCCCCCCCCCCCCCCCCCCCCCCCCCCCCCCCCCCCCGCTAGGCCATTGGCCACCATCCTCTGCCTTTCTGGGTCTCAGAATTTGACTAATATAAGTACATCACACGAGAGGAACAACGCAGCATTTGCCTTTGTGTGATGGCTTTGCTTTGCTCAGCATAATGTCAAGGTTCATCCATCTCATTGTGACTGGGGTTTTTCCCAACCTCTAGGAAGCAGCTGGGTGGATGGAGGGAGAGCAATGTGGGGAGGGGTTGTGCAGGGGCCAAAGAGCCTTGAAGCTGTGCCTCAGCAGGTTCTGCCAAGCCCATGCCAAGGGCTCCTGAATGATAAAGGATACAGGGCACGGCCTCCAGGCCAGTCACTTCTGCACACTTGTAAATATTGTTGCAGAATACAAAATGCATATGAATTTTTCACCCTTTGCTGGGACTTGGGAAAAATTCTGGCCTTTGGACACATTCCCTTTCAGCCTTCCACCCAAAGGGAACCTTCTGGACAGGCTAGAGAAAGAGAAGCCCTGGATCCCTGACCCAATGGGGCATCTGGTTTGCTGTTACTGAACAGAGACAAGCAGCTGAGAGAGTTTTCAATTGGGCAGGTACTCTGCTCCCCCCACTCAAATGTCAACACTTGAAAACCCAAAGAACCAAGAACATTGTGTTCCTTCTGGGACCTCTGAGCCCAGCAGCGACCAATCTGAGAGGTAACTCTCTAAGCCAAGGGCCCTGGGGCTGGGGTTTGTCTTAGGCCAGCAGGTGTCATAACCAGCCTTGAACCTTAGGCTCCATGTGTCCCCCAGGATCTCTCCAATCTAGGAGGAGCCTCCCTAGGGCTGAGGGTCACCTCCTCTGCTAATCTCTGGGGGAGCCACAGCAAACACCAGAATCTGCCGCTGGGACATCCTCTAAAGCTCCAAACATTCCACAATAATTTGGACTAAGAGATGAGCACCGGAAAGTTGCCCATTTAATTTAATTTATTTCAATTATATTTTAATTTAAGCTATTCGGCATTTACTCTCCAAGCTATCTTTTCTCATCCCAAGGTTGTTAAATTATTTCAGCTCTTGAAAAAAAAGATAAGATAGAAAATGGTCAGATGGCTTGGAGGAACAGCCTAATCCCAAGTCATCCCCCCCCCCATGCCCTGTGTATCCCCTTGGGCTCTCAAGGCCAGATGGGGACTGTCACTTCTGAGGGACCTGTTCACCACCCAGATGCAAAGAGTGACATCACTGACTGTTGGCTGACACCTAATATGGACCAGCCTCCATCCTCACTGCTTCACCACCCCTGCCAGGAGGGAGCAGAAGCCCCATCCCCTCCCCAGAAGAACATCCCTAAACTCCAAGGCCAAGTGGTAGAGCCAAAAATCCACATCCTCTAACTACAAAGAGCTCAGGAACAAGCGGAAGCAATGTGGGAAACATGCCTTAAACCTTGGGCAGCCACAGGACAGGGTAGAGAGTACAGCATGCACTGGGTTCCGTAGGAGGTCCTGGGTCTCAGTATCCTTGCCAGCCAGAGAGGCTTCCCTGTCTGGGATTCTCTGGATCTTCTGCCTGCATTCCCAACATCAACTCTGGAAAAGGCGTTTTAATCAGATGGGGACCACTGGTGAAGCCAGTTGAGCATGCCATTCAGGTCTATTATGAGACAGCTGTGTGTTTTCAAGCATGGGAGCTGCCAGTCTGAACTTCGGTTTCCTGATACAAATCGGGATAATACTCTTTTACCAAAAGAGACTTAGCGCACAAAGTGATGGGTTTCGGTAACAGTTTCGTACTGTATTAATTACTAATCTTGTTGTTGCTGTGATAACAGAAAGGAAGATGTGACTGTTTTGATTGTTGACGCCATGCCACACAATGGAGTTACCTGGAAAGGGAAGTCTCAAGAGAGACTGTCTAGATTATGCTGGCCTGAGGGCATGTCTGTAAGGAATTACTGTGTTGCATTAATTAAGGTGAGAAGAAGCATGGGTGGCAACATTCCCTAGGCAGGGGATTCCGAACTTTGTAAGTGTCAAACCTGGAGACTGAGGAGGTGGCTGCACTTGTAGAAGACCCACGTTTAATTCTCAGGGCTCACGATGGTGGCTCACAACTGTCTGCAACACCAGTCCCAGGGCATTCAGCGCCCTCTTCTGGCCTATGCAGGGACTGCATGCATATAGTGAACAGACATACATGTAGGCAAAACACCCAAACACGTAAAATAAAAAATAAAGGAAAAAAATCTAAACAGTGGAAAAATTGAGTTAAGCACTAGTGTGAAGAATCCACTGCTATGTGTTCCTGGTTGTTGATGTGAAGTGACCAGCTCCCTCAAGATCTGCACCCTGGCTTCTACTGTACTCTCTCTGGAAATTGCTTTCATCTGGGCATTTTATCACAACAGCTAGAAAAGAGAAGAGTGTTTTGGTCCTCAGTTTGAAGCTGCATTCTATCACGACGTCGTGGGTGTGGAGCTCAGGCCTAAACACGAACCTCATTTGTGTTTCTTGTGTATGTAACAAACAACCAGACATAGGAAAGCCCATGTATATTGAAAGCATCAGCCTGAGGACTGGAGAGATGGCTCAGTGGTTAAGAGCACTGACTGTTCTTCCGGAGGACCTGAGTTCGATTCCCAGCCTCCACATGGCAGCTAACAATTGTCTGTAATTCCAAGAGCTGACACTCTTACATAGTTGTACATGCAGGCAGAACACCTATGCACATAAAATGAAGATAAATAAATTATAAAAAAAAAAAAGAAAGAAAGCATAAGCCTGGAGGTATCATATGGATGCTCAAAAGGCTTTGGATTGTAGAGCATCTCAGATTTAGAATTTCTGACTCAACTTGAATACTGAATTGTGCATTTATGTGGCATCTTGTGTGTGTCTCTATTTTAGTTCAGGTAAGTACCAGAGGGTGGGTGACAATAACACTTGTGCCTTACAGTTCTGAGGCTTCTAGTCTGGGGTCAGGGTCCAATCACAAGCAAGTCTGGTGATGGCTGGTTTCTGTTTGCAGACTGGTCTCCAACACATGATGGAAAAGCTAGCTAAATCTCTGACCTCTTCTTAGAATAGCTCTGATCCTATTTGTTAAGGCCACACCCTCATAACTCATTACCTCTCATAGGTATATTCCAAATACCTGCACACTGGGAAATAGATTTCAATATATAAATTTTGGGTGAGACAAACATTCAGTCATAACCCTCCCCCGGTAGAATGTGGGGGCTGGGATGGCAGGCATTTGTCTGTTTTGTTTACTGCTGAATCAAGTAGGCTGATTAGTAATGCCAAGCACATAGCAGAAATGCAACAAATGTTACATGGCTGGATTAAATGGAACCACTTGCTTGTACTGAGCAGAAGAAAGAAGGTGGGTAGAGAGGATAGAAGCCCACTGTTCTCACTTCACTGGAAGAAAGATCCAGAGAACAGGGTGAAAGGTCGCTGTTCTTACACAGGGATTAATTGCATCAGGAAGTCTCTGGAAGAACATTGCCAGATGGCCAGGGTCAGACATAACCTCCCGTGGTTTCTTTAAAAGACATGGCTGGCCCTGTAGGCAATGAGCAAACTCAGGTGGGAATGGAGAGGTCTGTGTTAAGCTATGGTTTGTTCTGCCTGGGATCATCTTTGGGTGGCAGTGAGTGAGTCTCTGCACCGTGGAGGCCAGCTGTGCTCATCAGAGAGTCAACCCACTCAGAGTAGGTGAGGGTTTGTGAGCACCAAGGATGGCCGTGTCCACTGCAGCTGAGAGAAGCCAGTTCCAGCTTTCAGAGGAAAAGCCAAAGACAAGGAGAGCAGTCATAACTGAGGCTGGAGTAAGGGCATTAGTTACGGCCATTGGCAAAAAATGGCAAAAAAAAAGAAGATCAGAGACTTGGAGACACAGTCCAAATCTAAACACCCCAAGGGGCCATTTCTGAAGTGTACTATGTAATGTACACTAGCTGCATTAAGGATATTAAATTCTGTAACTGGGCATGGTGGCACATAACTATAATCTCAGCACTTGAAATGTTTGGGCAGAAGAGACTAAAGTTCAAAGACATAATTGAAACCTCTGTCACAAATAAGGAAATAAATATTAAATTCTAATATATAATAGAGAAGCAAATAGCTGTGAAAAATAAAAATATAAAGTATATGCATATATTCATTGAACAGATTTAAAATAATGCAACAATAATATTACCTTGTGTATAAGTCAGGGCTCTCTGGAGGAACAGAACTGATAGAATATATATATATATATATGTATATATATGTATATATATATATATGAGGAAATAGTAAACCTAATTAAATATAGTGGCTAAAAGGGGAAAAGACACAAAAGTAGAGGTGGGCTGAGTGGGAAGAAGAAGCAGAAAGGGATATGGCCAAAGTTCATGATATATGCCCAGAATTGTTAAATAATAACCATTATATATGCCATGTATTTGAAGAAGCTTCTACTAAGGAATGCCTTGGCAATAAGATGGATGAACTTGCCAGTGAAACTGAGGACAAGCAGACAAAAAGTCTTAAAGTTCCTTTCTCCATGTTCTTTTATGCTGGCTGTCACTAGGAGGTGTGGCCCAGATTTAGTTAGGTTGGCTCTTCTCACCTCAAATGATCCAATCAAGAAAATTCCTCTAGCTGGGCAGTGATGGCACATGCTTTTATTGATTAATATCAGCACTCGGAAAGCAGAGACAGGAGGATCTCTGAGTCTGAGGCCAGTCTATAAATTGAGTTCCAGGACAGCCAGGGCTACACAGAGAAATCTGGTCTTTAAAAACCAATACAAACAAACAAACAAACAATTAGAAAGAAAGTAAGCAAAAGAAAGAAAAAGAAGGAAGAAAGGAAGGAAATGAACCCCCTATAGGTGTGTCCAGCTGCATGGACTTTAGTTGATTCATTGATAGCCAAGATTAACCACTACACCAAGTTAAGTGAGCTGGCATACATTTACCACCACTCAGGAGGCAGAGGGAGGTGAATTTCTGTGAATTTAAGGCCAGCCTGGTCTAGACCAGGACAGAAGGACTGCTTATTGAGATCCTTGTCTAAGAAGAAAACAAAAGAATATTATTACTATATAGGATGAGACGATAGCAAGGCATCTAATACCCAAAGAACACTAAACAGGAGAGGCATCTCACTCACTCTCTGCCCATAGCATCTTAATTCAGCCACCCTCTGGTGACACTGCCTGGTGCTGTCCCCACATGTCCTGTGCCTAAGAAAGTGAATCAGTTCTTTACTTGAAGCATCCCAGATGTTCTAGTAAGTCTTGCTGTGGAAAATGCCTTTTGTAATTAAAACATCAAGTGAGCTCCGATCTTAAAGAAAATGAATAGTTGTTGCTGAGCTGATGGGTGAGGAAAAGCTGGACGTGCAGCCAGTCGCCGCTGCCCCTCCCCGCCCAGATTGAGCAGACAGGGTTGGCCTCCAGTGACTCTATCTGCTGAGCATCTTCTCACTCTGACATTTCTTAGCCACCCCACCACAGTGACAAGTAGATACAACCAAAGCAGGTCATGTGAGCACCATGCTCCAGGATTGGAGATGTGAGTGTCCCTCTCTCCGTGAGAATGTCATCTGTGCTCTAACTTACCTATTTCCCCTTGTTTTTCCTGTGCGTTTCCAGTTGGTCTAACCGGTATAATGTCAGTTCTTTGTTGTGTCCCACATGTGACCACAGTTGGCTGGTATATAGAGACAATTGCACCAAGCTGATTTTCTAGGTAACATGGTGACATGGAGTGGCCCTGGAGCACTTACAGATATGCCTTGGGGAAGGATTTATGGGAACTCTCTATTGACTGATCAATTCTTTTGACAATTTCCCACATATATAATGTACTTTGATCATAACCCCCTCTTATCCACTCCACATTTTCATGGGCTCCCTTCTTGCCAATGCCCCTCCCCTTTCCTGCTTGATCATCTCTGCATGAGCATGAGTTGGGGGTTATTTACTTGAATAATAGCGACTTCCCAGGGGCTGCACCACTGAAGAATGTGATTCCTTCTCTCCCAGCAAGCACCAAGCCTACAGCTCCTCAGGGCAGAGTGGAACCTTAGAGGTCCCCACACACATACTGAATGTTGATGGGCTCAGGCTTATGTAAGGGTTAGCAGTCATAGCTGTGAATTCATGAGTACAACCGCCATGTCTTATCCGGAAGCTAGTACTACACAGTACCCCTTCCCATCTTTTAGATCTTACATTTTTTTCTGACCCTCTTCTGCAGGATTTTTCTGAGCCTTGGAGCTGGTTATCTAGGTGTCCTGTTTAAGACTGAGCACTCAGCTGTCACTAATTCTCAGCACAGATACCAGTTATCAGGTTGTACATTTGCTGCTGCAAACAGAGGCTGAGAGCAGCACTAATCTATGGGCATAAATATAAATATTTAGAAGGTAGTTTGATACCACATCCATTTAGCAAAATATCAGTAGTAGGCTGGCCCTTTAGGGCCTGTGACTTCCAAAGTCATAGACTTGCAATCATGTATACAGTAGTAGGTATGAATTTTTGATGTAGGGTGGGCCTAACATCCAATTAGAAAGTGGTTGGTTGAGGCTGGGGAGATGGCTCAGAGGTTAAGAGCACTGGCTGCTCTTCCAAAGGTCCTGAGTTCAATTCCTATCAACTACATGGTGGCTCACAACCATCTATAATGACATCTGATACCCACTTCTGTATATTGTACATATAATAAATAAATCTTTAAAAAAAAAAAAGAAAAGAAAAGAAAAAAGAAAGTGGTTGGTTACTCTCCTAACAGTCATTCCACTATTGCACCAGTGGACACTGGCAGGTTAGTGTTAGAGCTTACAGAGTTTACAGCTGAGTAAGACCATTGATAACTTTTCTTCTCCAGCAGTCTACATAGCATTTTTCAGCTCTATGGAAGCTAGTTCCTGCTGGGAAATTATGACATGACTTTTCTTGGGGAGATAAGAAAAAATATTTATTCACTAATATAGGGTACTGGTGACAGTCCAGAAAAATTATTACACCCAGTACAGCTTGATGAACCAATGAATTTACGTATTTTATTTATAGGAGTGTGCATGAAGGGTTACTCATTACCTATAAGTTGTGCAACTTACAGGCAGTTATATCACAGAAGAAAAATATCCCTTTTCCTGAAATTATTTTATTTAAAATTATATGCATATGTGTATCTCTGTGTATGTGCATCTGAGTGCAGTGCTAGTAGAGGCCAGAAGAGGGCACCCAATCCTCTGGATGTAAAGTTATAGGAATTTGTGAGAGGTCCAGTATGGGTGCTGAGAACTGAATTCATGTCTTCTGCACTTGAGAATGTGCTCTACTGCTGAGCCACCTTTCCAGCCCCTCTTCTAGCAATTGCTAAATTCTCGTGGAAGGGAGGGCCTTATGAGCTGTTTCCACAACTTACACCTTCCCCATTCCACTAGCAGACTCAATCTTTTTGTATGTGTGTGGTTGGGGGGGTGTCACAGTTGATTTGATTTTAAGACAGTAATGGCCTGCATGACAACATTCCACACAGAATTCTTGTGCTCACCTGTCTCTGAAAGCCTTCCTGATCTCATGGATATCATCTGGTAGTGTAGACTCCATTCCTAGGGTTGGTTGTGGTACTTATCTTGTCTCATAGGCTCTTACCATATGACTTTGAATGTCACAAGGAAGTTAATGTCACCTTCCTTTAGATCTGGATCTCTGTACCTGGTGAGGCTGGGTGGTGGTGCTGGGTGAGAACGGAAGTGATGTTCCATGACACACAAGGTGATACAGTTTCCCCTTTGCTGTCTAGCACGAGTTTTTACTCTGGCAAGCTTTGATTGCTAGTAAACAATTGGGCACTACATCCGAGGCTACTACAATGGTTGTGAGAAAGTCTGCAATGACCCATGTGGGATGATTCACCACCTCAGCTGAGTGCACAGCCATAAAGGACAGGCATAAAGAGGAGCCTTGGGTCAGGTGGTGGTATCAAACAAATTTAACCACAGCACTCAGGGAAGCAGAGGCAGGTGGATCTCTGTGAGTTTGAGGCCAGCCTGATCTACAGAGTGAGTTTCATGACAGTCAGGGTTGTTACAGAGACACCCTATTGCACAAGTTCTGGTTGTAATGAAAGAGACTCAGAGCCAGATATCGGGAAAGGCTGAAATATCAGAGAGAGGAACACTACAGTCAAATCTTACCCAGCTATCTTCCAGTTTCCACAGCCTCATTCCTGGTCTCTTCTAATCTGCTATTTTCCTACGCCTGCCTTAAATACCCTTCTCGCCCAGCTGTATCCCATCCAGGTTAGGATTAAAGGCGGGAACTACTCTATTTGGTAGTCAGCCTTGAACTCACACAAACACAGAAAGATCTCTGTCCCTGGAGTTATGGGATTAAGGGCCCACTCCTGCCCCTCCCCTATGCTGGGATTAAAGGGGTGTGCCATTGAAGTCCAGCTGTTTGGCCTGGTACTCAAAGATCAAGAATTTCCTGATCTATGTCTGCCTGGTTTTTGACTGTGCGTTGATCTCTTGATATTCCAGGTTTTATTAAATATGTAACATTTCACCACAACACCCTGTCTCAAAAAACTAAAAAGAAAGAAAGAAAAAAATGAGCCTTGGATAGTCCTGGCCCTCAGTCCCTGGTTGTACCAGATGTGATGAAGCCAGGACACACTTGTCCAAGTGCCAGGCTTGCGGGGGAGGGACTGCTGTGTCTCTGGGCTGTCCAGATCACGCTTCTACCCCACCAGTCCTTGAACTGCAGGCCGGCCATGACTCTTTGTGTCCTTGTCTCCTCAGAGGCTAGGCCAGGCAGGAAGTCATGAGGGATAGAGATAGCTCCACTCTGGTCTTCCAGCGAAGAACATTTCCTCTCTCCCATTGTTTATCTTGAGTTTCCCTTAGCTAGCCTGTGAGGTTCTGACAGGGGCTTTGGTGTCCGTGGGAACCCTGTGTGGCAGCCCAGAATCCTGTACCTCAGGCTCTGACCAGCAGACCTACTGTACCCAGTCTCTTTCACGTGAGAAAGCATCCCATGTTGAACCTGGTAGTGCTTGAGGGAGCTAAAGTGTGGCTGAGTGAGCTAATCAGGGCTGGAGCCTCTGGGGGCAGCCAGGCTGCACGAGCTAAGCAGAACTGAAGCCTCTTGGGGCAGCCAGGCTGCGCGCGTGCGTGCATGCAGTCCATTTGTTGCTTCCTAGCCATCTGCCTCTCTGGGGTCCTTCTTGTCCCTTCCCTTCAAAATCATTTTGAAAGGAACATTTCTCTCTCTCTAGCTCCCAGCCCACCGTCTCTGGCTCCTCGTTGCTCTCAGATCCACATGCGGCTGCTGGTTTCAGGCCATTTAGTCTGTCTCCAAGTACCTCTCCCTCTCGCTTTCAATTGCGAGTCTCTTAGTCTTGCCCCCTACACTAACCCCAAGTCCTTCTGTGTGAATCTACTGAGCGATGCACAGTGAAAATGACTTTGTCATGACCCCTGAGGCCTCAGCCCTTCTCCAGCCTGTCAGTGACTAGGATGGGGGAAAGAATTGGTTTGACAGTTCCAGGATTTACCAGGAAAGACCCTGAAGGAGCAGAGGAAGCTTAGCAGGGGCTACAAACATGGGCTTGGAGCCAGACTCTAGGTCCATGAATTGTCCTCTATGGTGTCCGTGAGAACAAGGGTCCTACTCACATCAGATCAGCCTAGGGGATGCAGATATCACTCCCCGCCCCCCCCATTTCTGCCTCTAGGGTTGTTTAAAATAGAATTTTCATTGATGCGATAAAACATCATAACCAAGGAAAATTATAAAAGAAAGTAATTAATTTGCTCTATGGTTTCAAAATGTTGGAGTCCATCCATGATGGCAAAGTGAAGGCACAGGGGCAGGAACATTTGAGAACTCACATCTGGATCCTCAAGTAGGAAACAGAGAAAAAGCACATCTGGAATGGCTCAAGTGCCTTTGAAACCTCAAAGCCTGGCCCTGTGATGGACTTCATCCAAGGCCAAATCTCATAGTCCTTCCCAAACAATTCCACCAACTGGGGACCTAGTGTTCAAACATGAACCATAGGGATGCTGGGAGTCTTGGTAAATGGCTGCCCAGGGAAAGTGTGTCTCTGTTTGGAGGCCTCTAGTGATACTGAGCCAATCTCAGTGTTCCAGGGAAGGTGGGCTGTCTGGAGAGGCATGGCAGGGAGCCCAGGGGCGTGGAATGCAACACAGCCCTATGCTCCATTTTCCCAAGCCCTGGTCATCCTGCCGGGCCTTCTGAGGGTTCTCTAGAAGGTTCTGGCACTCCTTTTTATGGGATATTCTGCGGAGTAACTTTGGGAGTTCTCTCAGCAGACAATATTGTGCTATTTCCCATGTTCCTCAAACTACTCAGCTACAAAAGAGCTGACAGAAGGCAGGGCTTATGCTGCCCCTTTGCTGGATACCCAGAGTTCTGAGAATATAACTGAAAGACTACCACCAATCAGTATGTGAAGACATTGAAGACTCTGTATCTACAGGCTGGTGCTCTTGGAAGAAGGTCTACAGGACTCATGAGAACAGGGGAAATGAAGCTGTAGCCATCTCTTCTACTCCATGGCTGGTTTTTGTTAAGCTCTTTCTGGGTTGAGACTTCACACTTTCTGGGAAAAAATCGGGAGCCATGCATCATTCTTCTAGTGGAAGCACAGCCCAAGCATCTCCAGCCAGAATCTGCAAGGAAGCAGGAGAGTGAACAGGGAACCATGACGACACCATCTCTAAGCTCCCTTCCAAACAGACACAGTGCTCACTGCAGTGAACAGAGAGGAAGCAACAGATGATAGATAATCCTTCCTAATTATCCCTAATTACTGACAGCAAACACTCTCAGAGCCCTTACCATGTGCCAGGCGTCAGGCTTGGGACTTTCCCTCCCGATTCCCATGGCAGGATGGACACAGATCTCCGCACTATTCCTCCTTTGAAATGTAGTTTCACTCCGCTGTCCATTTGAATCTTGACCTGCTGGACTTGTGCAGGTCTCCACGTCAGCCTCCGGAATATCTAGGGTACAGGGGCATGCCACCACACTCAACTCCACCAGCCCTTTCTTATACATGAGGAAAATGAGTCACCAGGAGGTTAAATAGCCTCCAGAGTCACACCATAGCTGTAAATGGTGGTCTTATTAGTCCACCAAATGCAACCATATTCCCCACATGACACCAGCACCCAGCTGCTCACTGTACGAGTTGATGCTACATGCCTGAGCCCGTCATTCATGGGGCTCCCCAGACCCAGGTATCCCAGCCAGCCCTCTGCACAATTCTATAGCATGATAAACCATTATTCCAAAGCTGCATGTCTTGAAACAACACATAATGGTATCAGGGGTCTGAGGGCCAACTGCAGCTTGGTTACATTTATCACACAGCTGTGCCGTGCCAAGCACTGACCTTGAGCGGACCTTCAGGAGGAGCCTCCAGCAGGAAAGATAATTCAAGACACTGTAGTGAGACATGTAAGAGTTATCCAAAGTGCTGGGTCCATAGAGAATGAGTGACCATTTTTCCACCAGCATGAACTGAGGACAGGGTAACAAGTGAGCTGAGATTTTTTAAAAATAAGATTTCATAAAACATGGGGGGGGACATCCAAAAACAGGAGCCACCTTTAACAAAGGTGTAGGAGTATGATGAAGTATGGGGTGCTTAGGAGAGGCAGGAGGAAGAAGCAAAGTGGATGGGTAGGCAATTGGGGGTGGGGAGTGAGATGCCCATCAAAGGAAAAGAATTTGGCAACCTGAGAAGCACTTGAATTCTTATATAGAAGGCTGGGATAACCATCTCTTAACGGGGAGGACCAGAGCTGAAGGCTGAGAGGATTAAAAAGTGACTGTAGCCGCTACAAGGCTAAGACAAAACCCGAATACCAATGAGCGAGGCTGGTGGGGACTTGGATAAGGCCAGTGAGGGATGGGCATGCATGATTCCAACACGGAGTCATGCAATCCCCCACTCCAGCTGAGAGTTCATGTAGCATATGGCAAAAAGCTATCTAAGAAATCTTTCCATGGGGCTAAAATTTAGATTCAGTGTAAAAGGGAAATTATTAAAACAGTTTTTTAATCAATAGCAGCATAATTGAGATAAATTCATGTCCCAGTACTTAAACCCAGGTAGATGCTTTACAGAGCACCCCTTATTAGTTAACTTTTCATAATGGGTAAGGAAATACCTAAAGCCAGCTACTTTCAAAAGAGCAGAGGCTGGGACTGGGCAAATGGCTCAGTAAAGTCTTTGTAGTGCAAATATGAGGGCCCCAGTGACTTCCAGCACCCACAGAAAGGCTGGGCATGGAGACATGCACTTGTCACCCCAGCAATGGAAAGCCAGGAGCTAGAGGACCACAGCCTAGACAAACTCAAGACTTCAGGTGCACTACGTGATTGCAAGATCCCGAGTTGGAGCTGGGCCACAAAATAAGATGATGAGTGACAGAAAAGGACATCCAACATCAGCCTCTGGCTTCCATGTGCTCACGTGCATGTACACCAGCACATGTGCACACACATGAATGAATAAATCAAAGAGCAGAGTTTTATCTAGACTCAAGACTCTGGAGGTATCCTGTTCAAACAGCTAAGTATAGGCACCAGAGAGAGCCCACACTGGTTTACATCAGATTATGTCAGGTATGTTTGTATATTTAGTCAGTCCTAAAGACCTCATCCATCCTAATCACTCTGGCCATGCTGTGTTTGGATTAAGCTTCTGCGCCCCTCTCTTAGGATTTATTTATTTTAATGTGTATGTTTGCCTGTGTGTACACACGTGTACCATGTACATGCTTGGTGGCCTTGAAGGCTAGAAGAGAGTGTCAGATCCCCTGGAACAGGAGTTACACATGGTTGTAAGCTCCCATCCAGGTCCTGGGAATGGAACCCAGGTTCTTCACAAGAGCAGAAAGTACTTTTAACTGCTGAGATGTCTTTCTAGCCCCTCATCTGCTCTCTCTCTCTCTCTCTCTCTCTCTCTCTCTCTCTCTCTCTCTCGATTTATTTATTCATTTTATGTATATGAGTGTTCTGTCTTCATACACAAACCAGAAAAGGGACTCAGATCTCATTATAGACGTTTGTGAGCCACCATGTGGTTACTGGGATTTGAACTCAGGGCCTCTGGAAGAGCAGCCAGTGTCTTAACCACTGAGCCATCTCTCCAGCCTCCCCTCTTCTACTTTTTAATATCATTAACTTAAGACTCTGAGAATTCCACTCCTGTAGGAGTCTCTCAGGGGTGGACTATATTCCAACTTATCTGGCACTTTGATAATTATTTTCTTTAACTAGTTTTCTTGTGTTAGTGGATTCTGTTTCTTTTTAATAAAGGGTTTCAGGCAGTCCAGGCTGACCTTGAACTATCAGTGTAGCTAATGATGACCTTTAACTCCTGATTCCCTTTCAAGTCCATCTCTCAAGTGCTGATATTATACGTAGCACCACATCTAGCTTAAATTCATATTTTCAAGGCAACACATATTGCCTGCTGGTTGCTACCACAGGCGCTTCCAAGAGCCAGAAGCCCATGCTAAGAGCTGCCCTCTGTGGGCCACAGGCCACACTCAAAGAGAAACAGTCAAGGTGAGGTCTACCTGTACACTCAACGGAAAACAGATGGGCTTCAAGGACCCAGCTCTGACACAGTAATTCAGAATCTTTCACCAGTGACAGTCAATACTCAGGGCTGACAGGAAGCAGCCTGGGGCTACATGGCCAAGTCAGGCCTCACTGGGAACCCCTGGAAGCCAGAGGGACCTCACAACCTTCATCCTCTCTCATCTTACAGCCTGTGCCTCCCAGCACAGGCTACTCTGGCCATGCCTGAGGCGAAGCCATAGAGCAGACACCTGCCTGGACATGATGCTCCCTCAGCATGCCAAGCGATGTGGCCAGCCGTCAGGAAAGGAGGGCGCGGCTGCAGACAGCCTGCTTATTTTTAGCTCTCTTTATTGGCTGGGGCTCTGCAGACCAGAGCTCTGCTTGCACTCATCGCTGATGCTGTTATTTCTCCCCACCAGGACTGGGAATTAGTTTATTTTCTAGGCAGCCACCTCAGCAGCTGCCCACTGTAGCGTTAGACCCCAGGCAGGCTGCTGTGTGTGTATTATTTTTGATTGACTATCTGATGGGGCATGAAACCACCTGGGGGGTGGGCTTGTCCTCGATACAGCTCAAGAGGTGACTGGAAGTGACTCCTTAGGATGCAGCTGAAAAGATAAACCAGGGTGATTCCTGTCAAGGGTCTCAGGTTCTCCTGTGCTGCAAAAGGCTGATGCCAAGAGGCAAGCAGCGTATGCCTTCTAGTCCCATGTTGGCCCTGGGTGATGTAGTTGTGGGCCCAGCCTTTCATGTCCAAGCAGTTCCAAGATGCTCTAGTGCCTCCGTTTCTCTTTTCTGCAAAATAAGTAGGGTCACTGCTCCCTTAGGGAACGCTGGGGAGGAGGGTGCATTCCCTGCTTCTTCTAGCTTCTTAGCTTTTTTGTAGCTGTTCTTTCACTGTTGGTTCCATGGGTCGAATCTCCAGCCCCTTCCCTTTCAATCCAGCCACTAGAATTTAGTTTATTGGATTTAGGGCCCACCCAGAGTCCATGATTTTTTTCCCTTAACTTTACTTCCTGGTCTGAAGATTTCAATATCCTTCAACCTTGGCCCTTTATTTGTATGTTGAAGCCTGACCCCAATATGCTGTTACAGAAGGTGTTGAGACACAGGGTCTATAAGAGATACAGGCCTGAAAAGAGAGCTCTTATAAGACTCCAGAGAGTGCCCTTGTCCCTGTGAGGACACAGAAAGGGGAGGCTACCCACAGAGCAGAGAGTGGCCTTCACCACATATTACACTTACCCTGGATTTCCAACCTCTAAATGCTTGGGCAAGCCGTTTCTATTATTTATAAGTCATCCAGTATACAGAATTGTTGTTTCCTGTGAACTCTTATATACTAATTTAACTGTTTATAAAGATCCTATTGCCAGGGCTGAGGATATAGCTCAGTGGTAGAGTGCCTGCCTATAGTACGTGAGGTGAGGATGCATTCCCAGTCACCAGTCAGACTCAGACGTGTCTTTTAGGGACCATATTCAATGTACCTTGGCCAAGTCCTTATGGACATGCCTCTAGGTTCTGTACCCTAGGATAGTATAACAGAGGCATGAGGTCAAAGGGCACCAAGTCAGAGGGCATGCAGCGTCTAGAAAAACAGAATGGAAAACCCTGCTCTCCAGAAAGCAGCTTCTCTGGAATGCTCACTTGCCATTCTGATGTAAATGCAAAATGTGCCCATTGTCTGAGCCACGGGCATGGGATAAAGGTGGTCCGTCATCAAGCCTGTCTCCTCCTCACTAAAGGAAAGCAGAAAACATGACTAGGAGTGAAGAATGTGTGATTAAACAAAACAGAGTCCTACTGAATGTGTCCACCTGTGCAGAGAAGGAAGTCAATAGATCTAGACACAGGAAAAAGCCTGAAATGCTCTGAGATGCTGCAGCCCCGCCCTGTCTTACCTCAGCAAGGAGTAAGAGGTAGGCTGATAACTCAGGATCCCAGCATGCCCTGGCTGGGATACCTTCAGCATCCCTTCACCAGCTGGAACCTCACATCCCAAAGTCCTTCACTGGGGAGTCTGGTCTCTACCCTAGCACCTGCCTCCCTGGGAAGCCCCTCCTCCGGCTCTTGCGCCTACCCAGATCTGGTAACACTAGCTCATCCCTTAGGCTTGATTTTCTCAGCTTTCCAGGTGATAGAAGCTAATCTGCCAGGCAAACAAACACAAACCCGCCTGGGAGTTAATGACTGAAACTGTTGAGACAGCCAATCACACAGGAGCGGCTGGGCGCATATTTGCATTTTCAAGCAGAAGGGACTTCAGATCTGGAGGGAGGAATTGATGCTGGAGGAAATTTTCAACACAGTGAGTTAAATTTTTGACCTGAGGATCTTTATCGGGGCCTTGGACTTCATCTCCGGTGTGTTGCCCCGATCCCCAAAGTGAACAGGGCTGTGCACACATCATACCCTCACCCCATGTACACACATATGCAACCACACAGGAGCCTGCTGGGGAGGGGGTGCCAGGCATTTTGGGCACCCTTGGGCCAGAGGCCTTTGCGGAACCTCGCCCAGAAACAAGTCTCCATGGACCAGCATTTCAGACAGGTCTGGGTCACATACACACATTACAGGTTGTTTCCTGCTCTTTGCTCTTAGCTAACGGCTAAAGCAACAGTGACATCCTCTGTGGGCCCAGTAATTGTCTTCTGAGCCGACTTCTCTTAGAATTCTTTTATGTTAAGGACAGACAGTTTGTCTCAGCCCACTACAATTTCCCCTTTTCTTTCTCCTTGGTGGACTTTTGTTGCTGTTAGACAAGGTCTAATATAGCCCAGGCTAGCCTCACACTTGTTATGTAGCCCAGGATGGCTTTGGACTTGTGACTCTCCTGTTTTGGACTTCCCAGTGCAGAGATTACAGGCATGACTCACCACCCTCAGCTCCCTCTCTTAAAGCCAACCTCGAAAGTCGGTTTGTATGGGTGCTTGCAAAATGGTGTGTGTGGTTTTTAATCTACTTGACTTGTTCAGAATTACAGATTTCATTCTTTCTGCTCAGCTCTGCTTTTAACTCTTCCACATACTCTGAAGAGCAATTTCCCTCCTGCTGTGTGGAGCCTGCTGGATTTTGCATCTCATCCTGACTAGTCTCCTAGGCCTGGGCTTCACTGCAAGAAATATCACCACAAATGTCCTCAGACCCAACCCCTCAGGAGACTGTTCGTGAGGCTTCCTTCAACACTGAAATGGTTGCTTGCACTTGCCAGGAGCTGAAACACCTGGATGACACGGAGGACCTGGCTTGTGTTGGCCTCAATGTTGCAACTTCCGGTCTAGAATGGCTGCTTTGGTCAATCAGTGCTCCATTTACACTACTGTGTTGGTCACGCTTCTTATCGCAGTAATAGAACACCTGAGAAAAATACCTGAGGGAGGAATAATTTATTTGGCTCAAAGCTCAGGAGACACAGTCTATTGTGGTGTGAACAGCAGGCCTGAGCAGAGTCAGCAACTCTCAAGCCTCCAGAGCATAGGTCTATGTACTAGTGAGGTATGGAGTCTAGACGGTTCTAGAGCAGCGGTTCTCAACGTGTGGGTCACAACCCCTTTGGGTATTGAATGACTCTCTCACAGAGTTTGCCTAGGGCCATCTGCATGTCAGATATACTTATAATTCATAACAGCAGCAAAATAACAAAAATGAAGTAGCAATAATTTTATGGTTGGGGGTTACACAACATGAGGAAGTGTATTAAGGGTTTAGGAATTAGGAGGGTTGGGAACCGCCGCTCTACAGACTCAGAAAGAGTCCCCTACTAAGTGAGTCCAGAGAGGACAAAGAACACCCAGCCCCATGGCTACCTTGGGGATTCTTTTCCACATTGTCCTGCCGGCCCTACTCATGAAACATGATGTCATGTCATACTATTAAAGGTGATAGTGAGGGTAAGCTCTGGGCCAAAAATGGGAGAAGAGAAAGCCTGTGAAGTTGGCCTGAAGACACACACAAATACTGCTGTTTCCATACTGTTTTCATTTTCAGAGATGGCCTTCATTCCACAGCTATGTGGGTGCTGGGCATCCTGTGATGGCCCCTGCTCCCCCTGCTTTCCGTGCTCCCCCTGCTCCTCGTGCTCCTCGTGCTCCCCCTGCTCCCCCTGCTCTTGTGCTCCCTGTGCTCCTCCTGTTCCCCCTGCTCTTCCTGCTCCTCCTGCTCCCTGTG
>PVIH01005347.1:0-40057 GCA_004025045.1 Sigmodon hispidus
ACAGGGATGGAAAAAAAAATTCAGAGGGAAAGATGAACACAAAGAAAATATAGGTGTAGCAATCTTATTTGTATTTCTTCCCTTGATAAGCCATGCTTATCATTCTTATCCTCTGTATAGTTATTGTTAACTCTTCCACATTTTAAATTCTTTTTACTGTGTTTTTTTTTTTTTTGATAAATACAAAATAAAGAAGGAAGAAAAAAAAAGAATTAAAAGTTCAGGTTTAATGAGTAAAAAAAAAAAAAAAAAAAGAAAAGAATTACCTCAAGATATTTTATGTTTTGTGGCTCTTGTAATTGATGATGTTTTTTTCTAATTTTATCTTCAACCTGTTTATAAATTGTATATAGAAGAGCTATTGATTTCTTTTCAGTTAATCTTGTATCTTGCCGTATCGCTGAAGGTCTTTATCAACTGTAGGAGCTTTCTGGTAGAATTTTTGGGGTCACTTATATATACTATCATATTCTCTTCAAATAATAAAAATTTGACTTTTCTTTACAATTTGTATCCCCTTGATCTCCTGTTGTTGTCTTATTGCTCTAGCCAGAATCTCAAGTACAAGAACAGCCCTCTGTCAGATGTAAGATTGAATAAATGTGGGGAGAGTCTAGTACAATATTGAGTAGATGTGTAGAAAGTGGACTTCCTTTTCTTGCTTCTGATTTTAGAGGGATCACTTTGAGTTTTTCTCCATTTAGTTTGATGTTGACTATTGGCTTACTATATATTGCCTTTATTATCTTTAGGTGTGTTTCTTGTATTCCTGATCTTTCCAGGACCTTTATCATAAAGGGGTGTTGAATTTTGTTAAAGGCTTATATTATCACCTAATAAGGTCATCATGTGTTTCATTTTTCTCTCACTTTCTTCATATGATGGATGACACTGGCAGATTTTCATATGTAGAACAATCCCTGCATGATGTCCACTTAGTCATATTAGATGATATTTTTGATACATTCTTAGATTTGGTTTGCCAGTATTGTATTGAATATTTTTGCATCAATGTTCATAAGAGAGACTGGTTTGTAATTCTCTTTCTTTGTTGAGTCTTTATGTGGTTTGGGTAATCAGTGTGATTGTAGCCTCATGAACAGAGTTTAGATACTTTGTTTCTGTTGTGTGTTCAGTTTGAGATTACTGGTATTAGCTCTTCAGTCTTGAGGTTTGGGGGAGAAAACTGGATCTGCCAGGAGTGGAGGATGAACTAAGCAATATTGGGACAGTGGGACCTTGGGACTACCTGCCACCTGCTGGGGTGGGGGGGATGGGGAGTTGTGCAGAAGAGAGAATGATCTGATGTGGTGAGAGGGGGAAGGGACCTTGAATAGGGATATACAAGGATAGAAAGTGTGACTTCTTTATTCATAATAATAAAAAAACAAAAAAAAAACTCCAAACAAACAAGATTCTGATAGAATTCTGTGTTGAAGCCATCTTGCAATGTTTTTTATGCTTATACTTTTGGTTAAAATATTTTTTAGATCTGAATCCTATTTTTTGATTGGGTTATTCAAGGTTTTGGGCTCTAGATTCTTGAGTTCTTCATATATCTTAGAGATCAATCCTCTATCACTTGTAGGGTTGGTGAAAATCTTTTAGTGCTCATTATCTTTAGCCATCGGACAAATGCAAATCAAAAGAACTTTGAGATACCACCTGACACCTATTAGATTGGCTAAGATAAAGGACACAGATGACAGCCTATGCTGGATAGGATGCAGAGCAAGGGGAACACTCGTCCATTGTTGGTGGGAGTGTTAGCTTGTTCAGCCACTTTGTAATGCAGTATGGTGGTTTCTCAGAAAATTGAGAATCAATCTCCTCAAGGACCCAGCAATACCACATCTGGGTGTATACCCTAATGATGCACAGTCGCACTCCAATGGCATTAGCTCAGCTATGTTCATAGTACCGTTATTTGTATTAGCAAGAACCTGGAAACAACCTAGATTCCCTTAACTGAAGAATGGATTAGCAAACTGTGGTACATTTACACAATGAAGTACTACTCAGCAATGAGAAAAAATGGTATCCTAAAATTTGCAGGCAAATGGATGGATTTGGAGAATATTCTCCTGAGTGAGGTATCACAAACTCAGAAAGATAAGCAGGGGATGTACTCACTCATTAGTGTTCTCTAAACAAACAAACAAGAAAAAAGGCAAGCATGCCCAAGCCGCAAACCACAACCACTGAACAGCTTGGGATCAGAAACACCCTGGACTGTCTCCTTGGATCCCTCTCCCCATAGAGGAACACCTGGCTCAGTCTTAATGTTGGGGGAAGAAAACTGGATTTGCCAGGAATGGAGGCTGAACTAAGCAATATTAGGACAATGGGACCTTGGGACGGCCTGCCACCTGCCCAGAGGTGGGGGGGATGGGGAGTTGTGGAGAAGAGAAAATGAACTGATGTGTTGGGAGGGGGAACAGACCTTGAATAAGGATATACAAGGATAGAAAGTGTGGCTTCTTTTTTCATAATAATAATAAAGAAAAAATAAAAAAAGAAAAGCATAAAAAAGATTTTTTAATAACTGCTTTTATTTTCTTATGGGTTATTGGCATATTAAAGTTGTTTATCTGATTTTGATTTAACTTTAATAAATGGTACCTATTAAGAAAACTGTTTATTTCTTTTAGGTTTTCCAATTTTGCAAAGGAAAGGTTTTTCAAGTATGACCTTAAAATTCTCTGGATTTCCTTGGTGTCTATTGTTATATGATCCTTTTCATTTCTGATTTTGTTAGTTTGTATAATTCTCTCTCTGCATTTTGGTTTGTTTAAATAAGGGATTGTCTTTCTTGTTGATTTTCTCGAAGAATCAACCATTTTTTTATTTATTCTTTGAATTGTTCTTGTTGTTTAAATTTTATTGATTTCAGCGTTGAGTTTTTTGTTTCCTACTGTCTGCTCCTTCTAGGTGAATTTTGTTTCTGTTCTAGAGCTTTTGAGATGTGCTGTTAAGTTGCTTGTGTGAGATTTTTCCAAATTTTATTTTTGTAATGTGAACTTTCCCATTTTATTTTTGTAGCACAAGTATGTGACTTTGGTAATTTTATTTCTTTAATTTTTAAAAAATTTATATATTTTTGAACATACCAACCACTGCCCCCCCATCCCCTCTTCCCAGTCAGCCCCAGCTTCTGTCCACTCCACTCATTTATCTGTTCCTCAAAGAGTGTAAGGACTCCAAGGAGTAGTCAATACAGTCTGGCATATCAAGTTGAGGCAGGACCAAACCTGTGCTCCCAGTACCAAGGCTGACAAGCATAACCGGAATGGGCTCCCAAAAAGCCAGTTTATGCACTAGGGATAAATCCTATTTCCATTGCCAGAAGCCTCATAAACTTCTGAAGCCATACAACTGTCATCCATATTTGGAAGCCTTAGTTTGGTCCTATGCAGGTTCCCAATCTGTCAATCCAGATTCAGTGAGCTCCCAATAGCTTGGAGCAGCTGTCTCTATGGGTTTCCTCATCATGATCTTATCCCCTTTGCTCATATAATTTCTTCTTCCTCTCTTAGATTGGATTGGGAGCTCCTCTGAGTGCTTAGCTGTGGATCCCTGTTTCTGTATTCATCAGTTGCTTGATGAATGTTCTCTGATAATATTTAGGGTGACATCAATTTTATTAGAGGGGAAGGCCCTCTTTTCTATTGCTTGGAGTCTTGGCTGGGGTCATGTTTTTGGATCAGTAACACTGATGACAGATTATGCTTGAGGGGATGTGGAGAAAGGGGAACACCCTTTAATTGCTGGTGGGAATATAAACTTGTACAGCCACTTTGAAAATCTGTATGGTGGTTTCTCAGAAAACAGCAGATCTGTTTACTCAATAATCCAGCAATGCCACTCTTAGGCATATACCCAAAGGATGGACATTAATGAGTAGATTTGCTTAACGATGTTCATAGCAACCTTATTTGTAATAGCTAGAACAAACCTAAAGAAAAATAACTCTAGATACTCCTCAACAGAAGAATGGATGAAAAAAGGTGGTTCATATATACAATGTAATACTACTTAGCAGATTCTAAATTTTTCAAGAAAATGGACAGAAATAGAAAGAAACACCTTGAGTGAGGTAATATAGACCCCAAAAAGCAAACAACATATGTTCTTACTCATAACTGGAATTTAGGCATACAGCAAGGCTACAATCTTCAACTCCTGAGTAGCTAAGTAACAAAGAGGACATACATGGATCCCCCTGGAAAGGAAAAATAGATGATATGTCCTGAGTAAACAGGAACCATGGCTGCGAGAGGGTAAGAGGAGGTGGGAAGAAGTAATGGGATGATTGAGTTGAGTGAGGGACAGAGAATGAGAACAAATTCTTTATGTAGGCACTAAGTGATGTATAGTTTTCTCTTAATGCTGCTTTCATTTTGTCTCATACTTTGAGGTATGTTGTCAATTTATTTTTATTGAAAGCTATTAAGTATTCAGTTTTTTCTTTATTTCTTCCTTCACCCAGAAGTGACACATCTGAGAATTGTGCAGTTTCTGTGTGTTTGTGTTGCTGTTGACCTCTAACATTTGGTGTTGGTATACAGGTTACAAAGGGATATTATGTTTTTTGTATCTATTAAAATTTGTTTTATGACAGATTATTTTTTAATTTTTAAAAAGCTTCAATGGAGTGCTGAGAAAAAACTGTATTTTTTTGTGTTTTGGTAGAATGTTCTGAATATATTTACTAAGTCCATTTGAGTCATAACATGTTTTGGTTCCCTTATTTCTTTGTTAAGTTTCTGTCTGGCAGACCTGTCCATTGGTGAGAGTTGGGCATTGAAGTCTCCCACTATTAGTGTGTGGTTTAATGTGTGATTTAAGCTTTAGTATTTTTTTTTTGCACATATGTAAGTGCCCTTGTATTTGGGGCATAAATGTTCAGGATTAAGAATTCATTTTTTTCCTGTGATGAATATGTAATGTCCTTACTAATATCTTTTGATCAATTTTAGTTTTAAGTCTATGTTGTTAGATAATAAAATAGCTATCCCTGCTTGCTTTTAAGTCCATTTGATTGAAAAGCCTTTTCCCAACTCTTTACTCTGAGGTGGTGCCTGTCTTTGAAGCTAAGGTTTGTTTCTTGTATGCAGCAGAAGGATGAATCCTGTTTTTCATATCCATTCTGCTAGCCTGTTTTTTTTTAATAGGAGATTGAGTCCATTGATTTTTAACAAATATTAATATCCAGTGATTGTTAATTCTTGTTAGTTTTTGTGGTTCTCTCTCTCTCTCTCTCTCTCTCTCTCTCTCTCTCTCTCTGTGTGTGTGTGTGTGTGTGTGTGTGTGTGTGTCTTCTTTGGGATTGGCTGTGTGATATTTTATTACTGGTGGTTTTTTGGGTGCATCTAACTTCCTTATGTTGGAGATTTCTTCTAGTGCTTTTTGCAGGGCTGGGTTTCTTAATAGGTACTATTTAAAACTTGTTTTGTCATGGATTATCTTGTTTACTCCTTTCATGGTGATTGAGAGGCTTTCTGTGTATAGTAGTCTGGGCTGGAATCTGTAGTCTCTTAATGTTTGCATAATGTCTGTGTCCAGAACCTTCTGACTTTCAGAGTCTCCATTGAGAATTCTGGTATTATTCTTATGGGTCTGCCTTTATAAATTACTTGGTCTTTTACTTTTACAGCTTTCGATGTTATTTCTTTATTCTGTATATGTAGTGGTTTGATACACTGATATACATTGATCACACTTTTGGGCAAACTATTTGGTGTTGTGTTAGCTTCTTGTACCTTCATAGACATTTTTTCCTTAGATTGGGAAAGTCTTCTATAATCTTGTTGAATGTATTTTATATGCCATTGAGCTGATATTCTTCTCTTCTTTACCAATTTTTGTTAATTTTAGGTTTTGTCTTTTCAAGATGTTCTAGATTTCCTAGATATTTTATGTTATAACTATTTTTTCTGCAATGTTTTTTGACTAAGAAGTCTATTTTCTTTTTCATATCTTCCATCCTAAAGATTCTCTCTTTCATCTTTTTTAATTTATTGATTATGCTTGCTTCTGTTTGTATTACCAGCTTTTCCATTTTCAGAATTACCTCGGTATAATTTTTTTATTGTGAAAAAAAGTCATTTTTTTTTATCCATATATCCTGTTGTTCAGGCTCCCTTCCCCCTCCTGTTCCTCCCAGTCACTTACACTTCTCTCCATTGGCAGGAGGTCCCAAGGTCTCAAGGTTCCAAAGTGGCTTAGTTCAACATTCACTACAGGCAGATCTGCTTTCCTCACCCCCACATAAAGACTGAGTCAGGGGTTTCTTTGGAGGGAATGGGCTCCAAGGTGCCAGTCTAAGGTGTTTCAGATCCCAGGCTGTTCAGTGGTTGTGGTTTGCATGTTGGACATGCTAAGCTTTTTTTGTTTAAAGTGTACCAATGAGTGAGTACATCCCTGATTAACTTTCTGAGTTTGTGAGACCTTGCTCAGGAGGATATTCTCCAAATCCATCCATTTGCCTGAAAATTTTAGGGTATCATTTTTTCTCACTGCTGAGTAGTACTCCATTGTGTAAATGTACCATAGTTTGATAACCATTCCTCAGCTGAGGGGCATCTAGGTTGTTTCCAGGTTCTTGCTATTACAAATAATGCTGCTATGAACATTGTTGAGCTAATGCCTTTGGAGAAAAAATGTGCAACTTTAGGGTATATGCCCAGTAGTGGTATTGCTGAGTCTTTGGGGAGATTGATTCCCAGTTTTCTGAGAAATCACCATACTGCATTACAGAGTGGCTGAACAAGCTTACACTCTTATCAATAATGGAGTAATATTCCTCTTGCTCAGCAACCTCTCTAGCATAGGCTTTGATCTGTGTCTTTAATCTTAGCCATTCTGACAAGTGTAAGGTGGTATCTCAAAGTTGTTTTGATTTGCATTTCTCTGACGGCTAAAGATGTTGAGCACTTTTTCAAGTACCTTTCAACCATTCGTAATACTTCAGCTGAGAATTCCCTTTTTAGTTCTAATTCCCATTTTTTGATTGGGTTATTAAAGGTTTTGAGCTCTAGTTTCTTCAGTTCTCTATATATTTTAGAGATCAGTCCTCTGTCACTTTTGGGATTAGTGAAAAGCTTTTCTCATTCTGTAGGCTGTTGTTTTGTCTTATTGACTGTGTCCTTGGCTTTACAGAAGCTTCTCTGTTTCAGGAGGTCCCACTTATTGATTGTTGTTCTTAGTGTCTGTGCTACCAGTGTTATATTTAGGAAGTGGTCACCTGTGCCAATGCATTGGAAGGTATTTCCCACTTTCTTTTCTATCAGGTTCAGTGTGGCTGGGTTTGTGTTGAGGTCTTTGATCCACTTGGATTTGAGTTTTGTGCAGGATGATAGGCTTGGATTTATTTGCATTATTTTACTTCTTCTATTTCAATTTCTAAACATTGAACTATTTTCTTTTTTTGTTTGATTGCTGTTTATTTGTTTTCTTTAAGGGACTCATTAATTTTTTCCAATTTTTTGTTTGTCTTCTTTTGATTTAAGAGATTTTTTTCATTTCCTCATTAAAGGCCTCTATCATCTTCATAAAGCTATTTTTAAGGTTGTTTTATTCTGCTTCTTCTACATTTTCAAGTCTTATTGTAGAATTGATAGGTTGTGGTGGTACCATATTTTTCTTTATGTTACACCCTTGTACTGATGTCTACCCATCTCTTTCTCCAATTGGTACAAGCCATGTCTGAGTCTTAGGGAGCTGTTCTTGGTCCAATCTGCTCTTGCTTTGTCTGTGTTTCAAGGATCTGCTTTTAGTCCAATAGTAACTAACAGATTTTGTGTTTTGGGGAGCTCCTCTTTGTCTAATAGGACTTGGAGCATTCTTTCTCAGGGAGCCACTCTTGCCTCTATAGGAGCTCTTAGTCCAATAGGAGATGGCAGATTCTGTGTTGCAGGGATCTACTGAAGTCATAGGTTATTGTGGAGGGGGTGGGTCTTATAGATTGCTGGGTCCAAGTGAAGTATTAGTGGGGATGCCTACCTGCAGAAATCTGATGTGGGATGTCTTTCTGTATTCTTTGAATTACCATTGAAAAATAAAGCAACTGTTTTGGCCTATGTTGAACAGCTTAGAGGCAGGCAGGAATTCTAAACATAGATAAAGGAGAAGAAGGGTGGAGTCAGAAGAGATGCTGCCCAAGAGAACAAGATGCAATGGAATACAGCTAAAGCCACTAGCCATGTGGCAAGACAAAAATTAATAGAAATGAGTTAAGTTATAAAAGCTAGCTGATAATGGGCCTGAGCTGTAAGCCAAACAGTTTGTAATTAATATAATCTACTGTGTGTTTCTTTGGGACTAAGTGGCTACAGGCCTATGGGTGTGGATCTTGGGGCTAGATACAACTGAGAAAACTATTCAGCAATGGGTGTGAGTGGAATGGCATGTGTTGTGGCCTGGTGCCTAGGTCCCAGAGACGATGGTGACTGCACTCTCTTGCTGGACTGGGAGAAGTGTCACTTATCTCCTGACCTAATAAGAACTGGCAGATTCTGTTGATATTTAGTATTTGTTATCCTTCTTCATATTCCCTCCATTTTCCTACCCACCCTGCTTAATCTCTGCTTTGCCATTTTTCTACTTCCCTATTTATACTACGTGTCCTGATCCCCATGCACTTTTTTGGTTTTAATATTCATTGGTTTCAATTCAAACAGCCATGTGTGGTAAGTGCTTTCCATAATGGAGAGTGCAGCTTTAAAATCTTTTGGAGGCACCAAAGGTAACCCAGGTACTCATTTTTTTTTTAATCAAATGCCTAGTGTTCTTAAAACTCATTAGTTTTGTGAGGCAGAAAGTAATTCTAGGTTATTTAATGTAAAAAGGGCACTGGAGCCAAATACTGGTCTAATATGATTTTAAAAATATGTTTTCCTTTGGTTTGTGAAGTGAGGGACACCCGTGTTAAAATGGAAACCAGAGGGTGTTCCAATCAGTTGCTGTTCTAGACTGGAGGCACCTGCTTTGTTTGCATGGATAAGTTATTAATTCCATGTACAAATCTGCGAAACTTTCTGGATGATTCTGATTTCATTATACTTATTCAAAGTTGCAAGAGAGAGTTTGATTGGCTAAGTGCTGTTACACGCCCTTTTATTAGTTACTTTTCTTGTTGTTGTGATAAAAATAACTGACCAAAGCAATTTATGAAAGGAAGAGTTCCTTTTGTCTCTCAAAGAATCATGGCAGCAGGTGCTTGAGGCTCTTTATGTCTAGCCAGGAAGCAGGGAGTCATGGATGTGGATGATTAACTTACTTCCTTTGTATTTATGTTAGGACCTGAGCCTAAAGAATGGTGCCATACACCTTTAATGTGATCTTCCCATATCAGTTAATCCTGTGGAATAATCCTCTTGTACATTGTAAAGATTTGTCACTCTAATTGGAATTTATAAAATTCTGATTGGCCAGTATCCAGGCAGGAAGCATATGTGGGGCAACCAAACCAAGAATGATGGGAAGGGGAAGGGTAGATTCAAGAGTTATCAACCAAATATCCAGAGAGCAGGAGACTAACCTGTCAGTTCAGTGTTAATAAAGTTACCACCAGATGGCAGAGTGTAAATAAGGAATATGGGTTAACTTAAAATGTAAGAGCTAGTTAGTAATAAGACTGAGCATTTATAATTTATATAAGCCTCTGTGTGTTTATTTGGGAGTGGGAAGTTGAGACAGGAAGCACATGATTGCAAGTTAGCCTCACCAAGAGACTCCTTCACAGATATGCTTTGAGATTTGTTTCCAAAGTGATTCTAAATTCCATTACCTTGGCAATAAAGAAGAGCCATCACACCATCCAGTTGATGTGAGAAACTGATCACAAGCTTTCTTCCCCTTACTAAGAAAATAGAGTGCCTGTTTCCAGGACCTGCCTTTCTCCCACCTTCTCTGCAAACAGTGGGGTACAGGCAATTCCTCATGGCCTGGTATCACAATGTTTCCCACTGTGGTGTGTTTAGACAGATAAAAATATCCCAAGTACTTCTCCATGCAGCAAACACTTCTAGACCTTGTAGGTTAACAAGACATCTTTATCAGGATGAATACAAAGTATTTAGGTGATAAAGTTATTCCATCTCCTGCCTTTGATCATTATGGAAAATTACTGAAGTGTGATAAATTAAAAATGATCACTGATTACTAATCTAATGCTGTTGACCTCATTTCAGAGATGAGAACATTTTAGTCCTCATGATTAGAGTTCTCCAAAAAGTAATGACTGAGTTCTGGAAAAATGACACCTTGTTATCCTATTAATAAAAATATGTGACAAACATTAAGAAATGTCTCATACTCAACTTCAGAATAATGTAAGGTCTTCATCACATTCTGGGTTGTATCTATTACTTTGGTTGTTTTTAATATGTGTGATATGTTCTGTGCTTTGTTTTGAGTATGCACTATCAATGAGTGAAATATGCCCCTCCCCTCCCCTTAAGGATCAAGTATTTGTTCTTTGGGAGCTTATTGAGTCTGCAAAGGCAATTTGTGTTCTTTAAAATACTCATGTGAATTATTTTTTTCTGGTATCATTTTTTCAAGTTGGGGTAACTGGAAAAGTTAAGAGGCCTTTTCTCAAAACAAATCATAGGACACCAAAGAGACAGTCGACTTCAGGTTTCAGAGGTTCTTTACATATCTTCCAGAAGGTCTCCCTCTTTCCCATCCTGTTCCTAACCTCCAGCTGGAGAACTAAGCAAACAATGACAAATAACATTTGCATTCTTTGTTAGTAAACATGATGGAAATACCATTAAGGAGAGTTGCAGTCACTTCATCTATCAGTTTGATTTCCTTGAATTCTGAATTGTATGCTAGCACATGGTAGCTGCACACAATAATCTTATTGCCTCATCTTTATGTAAAAACTTACTGTTTTGGAAGGACAGTAATAGGAAAACGAAAAGGCCAGGGGAGGGTGAAGAGGGATCAGAGAGAAAAACTAGTTGGGAGTATGGTTGACATTTTTTTTTATACACATGTATGAAAGGTGACAATAAAATAGTTTTTAATATTAATAATAAATTTCCTGCTGGATAAACATACTTCTTTAGTGTAACACAATTAGGACACTAAGTTCATCACATGCAGAGTAAAGCCTCATATTTCATACTTAGGACAAACAAAGTAAAAATTCAGTACATTCAAACATTTCATAGTATTTTATGAATTGTTGGAGACCTTTATAGATCTCAAACATAGCATAACCACAAAGTAATAGAGCTAAGTGTGCAAATTAATTTTTCTAATATATTCTTTTGTTTAAAAGATTTATTTAATTGTATTTTATGTGTATGAATGTGTTTGCCTGCTTGCTTATCTGTGTACCATACATATGCAGTGCTCATGGAAGGATGAAGAAGTTGCTGGATCCTCTGCAACTGGAGTTACGCATGGTTGTGGAGCATGGGATAGTTACTGAGTACTAAATCTGGATCCCCTGCAAGGACAAAAAGTGCACTTAACTGCTGATCTCTTCTTCTGGTGTTAATAAGTTCTTATTAGATATGAGAAGCCTTATCAATATTCCTATCATACATCAAGCTTGTTGTTCCTTCTTAAAACTTTTATTTATTTATTTATTTATTTATTTATTTATTTATTTATTTATTTTTGTATGATTTTTCTTTGGGAATCTTAGTAGCCACTTACCCCTGTGCCTCCCTTTATAAGTTCACTGCACCCATGTATTTCTATGAATTATTGATAAGATTTATTCTTTCATGAGTTTTAAGGCTACTTTATTTATCTTTGGTAGCTTCATTTTGATCTGATCTTATCTTCTGGTTCATGTTATATATCTTTTAGTATTCTTAACCACTAGTCATCAATAAAGCTTGTAACATCGATTCTCAAAATGAAATTGGTATAGGGTATTATCAGACACCTTCTCAGTGTCGATGAGAATCTGGAATATGAACATTCTGGTTTGTAGCTGAGACTGTATGCCTATACTTCCATTTTCTCACTCTAATCACTAGCATCAAAATCAGTACACTAATACATACTTTCCTATTTTTTTCTTAAATACAAGTAAAATAGCTTAATATTTCAATGACAAAATTGATAAAACATGTCAAAATGTTTATTATTTCTATTAACAAACTGTGAGAATAGAACACTAAGAGAGAAATGATTGGAATAGGGAGATTGTTCAATGGGGGAAACACTTACTACATAAATAAACATAAGGATCTGAGTTTGGATCCTTGGAACCCCTACAGAGTCAGATATAGTTATGGAATCCCACTACTCACACAGCATCATGGAAGGCAGAGACAGGGGACTCTCTAGAACTTTTCAGGCCAGCTAGCCTAGTATGATAAACAGCAAGTGACTCTGCCTCAAACAAAGTGAAAGTTTAAAACCAACATTGGAAACTATCACACATGTATGATGGCACATGCACATGCATGTCCACAGACATAAACACACACACACACACACACACACACACACACACACACACACACACACACCTCTAAATCAACTCCCAGTGACACACTTCCTCGAACAAGGCTACACCTCTGAATCTCTCTCAAATAGCACTACTCCCTAATGACAAGGATCCAAATATATGAACATGTATTGGGGGGAAATCATGTAGTAACTTTTAATCCTTTGTTATGACTTTTAGTGAGAAAGAAGGGATGTTTTATTTTATCTTTGGATTTCCTGGGTTACTACATTGGAAACTGACTAAAGTGGAAAAGGCAAACAATTGAATAGAGCTTGAGAGGCTACTATGATGGTTCAGATAACATATAATTTGGGGATATGGAGGCTTTTATGGATGTGTGTTTCAGATATATCTACAAGATTTGCTCACAGACTAATGTGGATGTGAAAAGAATAAAATAATGGCTTCAAAGACTCAAGAATTGCATTCTATGAAGGGTAAAATTAAAAATTTATGCAAGAAATTGGGAAATGAGTATCAAACAATCTCATCTTAAGAGCACATGTAAGAATGGTATCTCAGTAAATTTCTGAAATTATACACTATTTGGTTAGGGCATTTTCTTCTCAGGGGTGTAATCTCAGGTAAATTAAAGTAAATGCCCACCTTTTTCCACATCCTTCCATGTGAGTAGGGTTGTTTAAAATACACTTGTCTTTAGTCATTATGCTGTGACTAACAGTATAACACTAGTTTGTTTCCAAGAATCCAAACAACTCATTTTGAAAATTGTCTGTAAAGCCACCAGAGTTTTTATGTGAATGTAGGTTTCAGGCATTTTAATAAATCCTTAAATACATCATGGCTATCCCCACTTCTTGGTTGTGTAAATTAAACAAAATATAAATGATAAATTATGTTCTGGACTCACTTTCATTGTGTTTGAACATTGCATGTTTTTCTGATATAGTTCACAGCTTTGCTTAGAGCTGAAGGAGAAACTACCAGTCACAGTTTAATTTGCTCGCAAGCTGTCCTTATCACGCTTGGCAATGCAGAGGGTTCAATAAATCCAATACAGGTCAGTAGGTCTCACCCCTAGGAATTTCTTCAGCAAGTATCTGACGTTTTGTTCCTTCAGTGGTCACCAAGTGAGCATAGTCTTAGAGCAAACCTCAGTGCACCCTGCCTGGAATTAATAGACTTGGGGTTCACCACTGCCTTGCTCTATAACCCCAGACCATCCATATAAACTCATTTGCTTTCTTTTTATTTGAGGAAGGAATAGAGGAAGTAAATACCAGCCTCTTACAAGCCTCATGGACAAATTGTGAGAGTATCAGGGGTATCACAATCCCCTTAATTAACAGATCACTTGGCATGCTAGTGGCTTGATATATTTATTTTAAAATATCAAACTTGATGATTTCTTAAAAACAGAGCAGTTGTAAATGTCACGGTGACCAAGTTTCAATAGCATAATTCTCTTAGTCCTAAAAAGGGGCAAATCATATTTTTTGGCATAAAGTAATAATTAGATTGTGGTATGAAAATCCAACATTTCTGAGGCAAGTAAACTAAGACATAGTGGAAGTTTCTTTTATTATTTCCACAACTCAGTTCTTGTGAAGCTTGTTAAAATCAGACCTCTCTTCTTGAACTTTGCAGCCTGCTTGTTTTTATTATTCTGATATAGAGCCCCTAAACAATTTTGGGGGAGAAACTTGATAAAATGTAGTACAAAAACACCCCAAGAAGTGAGCTTCTAAGAGCTGTGGAGAGGTCTGTTTTGGAGCTGTAATCTCACACATCTAAAGGGGAAAAGTAAATCATTCTGAGGGCATAGGTAGAAAATGCCTACAGAATCATTTCTCTTACAGTGAACTCTTAGCTGTAAACATGTTTCTACTACTTGAAACTTTACCTGCTAGTTCTTCATTGAGTCCTCAAACCTTGCTGTTAGTAGAGAACACCCCCCATATGTTTTTTTTCCTAAAGATCTCCATTAGGTCATTTAGATAAAAAGGTTGAAGACAGAATCTTGAACAATTTCCCCATTTCTCCTGCCTAGGGGAGTACCATAAAGCTGAGAGAAAGATGAATATGTGTTCTCCTTTTGATATCCTTTGAAATGTCCTTGAAAGGTTTGAATAAATAACCAATTTGGAAAGCCAGTTGGTGTTACATTTTTTATTAAACATTGGATGACATGAAGTAGATCTCTACTCTAGACTGAAGAATTCACTTTCCCAGTAGCCATAATGGAGGTATGTGAATGGATAGCCCTTAGCTTTTGTTCTTTCTGAGAACGGCTATAAAGAATAGAGCTTCTTTTCACTAGTGACCCCCACTCCACTTCTTTCTTAAAAAAACTGCCAGTGTCTAATGGCTTTGCAGTGGAAACTTCCAGTAGTATTGCACTACTGCATTAATTTATAATGGTATGTAAGCAATCAGATTATTTTCAAGGGTCTCTGTGGAGCTCAGTTTTCTTTTACTGTCTCACTTCTTTGCCATCTCCAACAGTGTTGAGCTTGCGCACACTCTGCAGCCAGTATATGTAAATTTTAACTATATACAAGTCTTAACACAGTATGTGCTCCATGAAGAAACTAATATAGGATTTCTACTAAGATTGGAGAGAGGTATATTGTAATATAGCATTTCAACCAATCATAAGTTTCTTAGAGAATTCTACATAAATTTGCATCATTAGATCTATGGAAGTGCTTAGAGAATTATAATTTATAGTATTCTCAATTTGATTGGGTATGATAGGATCCATTTTTGATCTCTGTAATTGAGAAGTTGAGGCAGGGGGATTTCTTTGAGTTTGATGCTGGCTAGGGTTACACAGTATGTACCTGTAACAAAACCAAAACCAAACAAGAACAAAGGATACTCAATTTGACAAAATAAAAGTAAATCTGAATATCTATCTTCTGTAAATGATTAAATAAGTCAGAAAAAGTTAAATAATTAAGACATATTTGTGATAAAAATGCATGATTTGTAGATTTATATAAACAGCATGCTATATTTTTTTTCTCTCTCTCTGACTTCATAAGCTATCTACAGTATAGTAATGCACAACAGTGTAAATATATAAAATGTATGTTTTGAAATCAAGGGCAAAACATAGACTATATTGTTTTAGAAATGTGCATATAGAATTAAAATTGTGAGAAAAAATAACTAATTAATATAAATTTCTGGGTAGTCATCATTTTGAGGGGGGGAGCTAATGATCACTTAAATTCATACAAGGAACGTTCTAGAAGTAGAATATTTTTATTGCATAAAAAGCTGACATTAGCATAGTCTTTGCTTTTGACTTCTCAAAAGTATTTTGGCTTGGAACTCTATAACAGGAAGAACTCTATGACTTGTATTTAATTGGGTTATTTACCTGGATAAGCCTTTCTATTTTTGCTAGAATGATTAGCACTCATGACATCTGTTAGCACCAAGCATGCTGAAAATAATTTTTTAAATCACAGAATTACTAGTTGAAGAAAAACAGCATTCACACACTTTAATTATGAACTTGGTTTAAGTGATATTCTTTAGTTGATACATTTTTTGAAAGTGTCTGGTTTGTTACAGGCACTTAACTAAGAATGACTCATGTCTATGTGACTTCCACTATTGTGTTATTGCTGATTATGAAACAACACACCCTATTGAGAGTGACTGGAGTAGTCGGGAAACAAAGAGCAAGGTAAGGACCCAAGGTACTCCTCAAGTGCCTTTATAAGTCATGTTCTGGATAGCCAGAAGGTCTCACACTAAGCTTCACCTTGGAAAGGTTTGCTGCCTTCATCCAATAATGCAAACTCAGGACAAATTTCTGAAAACATGATTCTTTGAGGAATATTTAACCAAAGCATAGGACCCATTTTATTGTACACATTCTCAAAAAGAAAAATAAAATCCAAAAAAAAATGAGAGAGACAGAGAGAGACAGAGACAAATGACAAGAATTTCTGTTCCCACAGAGCCTGTACTTACAAAAAGCCTAACCCTAACTCTGACAGCCTTCATACTATTATACTCAGTACCTAAGAAAAGTGTTAAAACTTACTTTTTTTTGATTTAGATAAAAGTTTCTCTCATTTAGAAAGAGAAAAGAATATAAAAAAAAAACAGAAAGAAAGTGGGGGAACCCTACTCCTTTCTTTTCTTTTTAGTTTTTTTTATTATGAATAAAGTCACATTTTCTATCCATGTATATCCTTATTCAAGGTCCCTTCCCCTTCCCGCCCTACTCCTTTCTCAACCTGGATAGCTGGTTTCATGTAGATAAAGACTGAGTCCAATGTATTTTTTCTTATATACAGTGATAAATTTTCTTACAGGAGAAAAAATGATCAGATTATTATAAATAAGTTGGCTAAATGACAGAATATTAATAAATAATATTTATCTAGTGTTTGAACTTCTTTTATATTGCTGGGACCAATATTATGACCAAAATCAGCTTAAGGTAGGAAAGGGTTCATTTTAATTTATAAGTCATAGTACTATGAGGGAATTCATGGAAGAAATAAGGCATGAAATTCAATCAGGAAACATAGGGAAATGATGTTTGCTAGTTTACCTTCAGCATCATAATAAACCAGTCTTACACAGCTCAGAACCACCTGCTTAGGTAATGGTACCACCACAACAGCCTGACACAGTTATTAATAATTCAAACAACCTCCTATACATATGTTTACATGCTAGTCTAATCTTGGAAATTCCTCAGTCAAGGCTTTTCTCTCAGGAGAGTCTAAGCAATGGCAAGCTGAACATTAGGGCTAACTAGGATGTATATATCCTCGTATCTCATGTTATAAAGCTCCCTATGCTCTTCAAAACACAGACAGTTTCAAACATTTTTTATCTTATGTACACCTTCAGACTATGGACAGAATATAATATTTCTGTGAAGTAGAAAGAAAGTTGTGAATTAAAAGTGCTCAGTGTCCAGTTTGCATGTTGTTAGTCATCTCCACAGTGTAAGTTACCTGTCACCAAGGACTCTTAGGGATTCCTAGTCATGATTACTCTGATACACATTTCCGGCAGCAGATTGGTTTTTGGTATGAACTCCCTGAAGAGACATATCTTACATTTGCTGGTTGTGAATGATGGAAGCCACTCCTATCATAAGAAATGAGGAGGAAAAGAATAGTTTGGTTGTGGGTGATATTATGATTTTCCCAGACTAAAAGTCCTTTGTAAATATGTTAATTATGTGAATGAAAATGTTCTGTTTATAAGACTTCTTGGTCTCAATTCTTGTTGTTTAATAAAACATCCTTTCAGTACTTCAGCATGAAATAGTTCATTATATGTAACAGTTATATTTTGGGTCAAATATTAGAAGGTTTTAATTTAACTGAGAAATTTTGAGTATGAATAGATTTTTCAAAAGTGAGACAGATACTCTGGTACCTGGTATTCAGACATATGTCCTGTAAACTTTCATTCAATTTTAAAAATTTCTCTCCTGGAATGGAATACTAAAAAGAGAAAATCAGGAAGGAATTACATGCATTTAAATTCTTTAATTTACCATACAAATTAAAAATCTACACATCTAAGTTTAATCGTAGTAATATTAAACTTCTTCACCTACACCCTCCCCCCCGCTGCCTTTTATTTAAGAAAGCTTGCTCTTTCTTGCCCCTGGAAAATGCCTCTAAATCCTTGAACCTGCCAGGTATCAAAAGCGTGTAATTTCACTTTAACTAAATTCTAAAAACCAGTAAGAGGTGCATTTGACATGGAAACTGTGAAAGAGTCTTATCTACAATGACACAACTGGTACTCCCCTAATATCTATTAAGTAGCACGGAATTATAGTGTAACAACTCCAAAATTGCTTGTGACATCTGCATGAATACTAAATAGATTCGTTATGTTTGGACTTATTACGAAAAGAGCTTTCTGAATTTTAAATGATTAAGACTTTTACAAATTAATAGTTACCCAGTGAATCACTTTCTAAAGGTACACACATTATTTAAAGATCACAGTTTAGTGGAATGTCAGCAATGACACAAACAATATTGCCACTTGCTTGGAAGTGTCATTTAGAGCAGTTAGTCCTAATGTGGAAAGCTTTCATGACATTATTTTAAGAAAAGTACACCTTTCCCCATCACTTTCAAATGCTTCCTGTCATTCTTCCTATTTCCTTGGAGACAGTGAAGAGAAAATAATGTAACGAAGGAAGGAAATGATAAATGCCCACATTATGCAGAATTTGTCTTTTTGAAATCCCATTCCCACTGCACTAGCTGGAATTTTATAGAGATATAAATCACAAAGAAATAAGAAGCCAGTAATGAGATAGAAGTATATTTGAAATATGGATGCAAATTCTTACCACCTGCTGAGCAAAAGGAGTCTGCAGAGACTGGCCAGGGAATGGTGGTGCCATTAGCATCTTGTAAGATCTAAATTTTCAACAGTGGAATAGAGGAGTTATGCCTGTGAAATGCCAAAGGTCCCTCTGATTTATCTCTCTGCTGAATGCTTCAGCCACATCTACATAAATATTTTAACAGAAATTTAGTTTCATTTCATCACGTGATAAATCTTTTTATTACATGCCATCATTTTGACCTAAATGAGCTTCTTTTTCATGCAATTTGTGTTCATTCTTCTTTTGTATTTGATAAATACAATTTTAACATACAAAGAAGCAATAACTTTATTTACACAAGAGCCTTGCCGGGGCCTCTTAATTTCATTCAGAAATTGTAATGTGTTGTTATAGCCACAAATTTATTTTAATATGATTTATAAAGCAGCTACAATTGGCTAATATGTAACTGTACCATTTATTCTTAAGTCTTGGGCATTAACAAAACAGCAGCCCTGAGAAGAGAAGTTAGAGTCATGCTATAAGGGCATGTTCTTAATGGATGTGCACTTACAGCATTAGCTGCAAAAGTGCACACAATATTTTATTATTATCATCATCATTATTGCTGGGTTTCATCAAATGCTATGAGAAGAGGGAGGACAGTGTGAGTTTCATGGAGTCTCATGCTATTTATGTTTCATGTGCTGCACTGACTGTTTGACCTTATTGTGACTGTATTCAGTAAAAAGGCTGGTCAATCTTTTAAAGCTCCTTAGGAGAAAAGTAGGGGCATCGCTTTTTCCATGCATGCTGAGACATAGAATAGGACTAAATTGATCATCAATCAAATATAGTCAAGATGCAAAAGCACCTTTGCAATTGTGTCAGTCAATAGTACTTTGACAACTATAGCCTTTACCTATTAACTATTTCTTAAGTTTTCAAAGTATTTTATGATAACATTTTACTTATAGACACAAACAGAATAGATTATTTCTGAAAATGAATGAACAGAACAAGGAAAGTGTTCCTAGGCTTTGTATTTTCTGCTCTTGGTTTGTTTACTAATTATATTTGTTCTTTCAGGACTGGAAAGTGTGCTTAGTGGTTAAGAGCACTTGCTTCTCTTACAGAAGACCTAAGTTTGTGTCGCAGCACCCACAAATATGTTAACAATCTTTTGCAACTCTAGTTGGAGCAAGATTTTGTGGTGGAAATGTTCTCTGTATGCTGTAAATAAAGGACTGTTTTGGCCTATGCACAGCACCGTAGAAGTGGATGGAGAATCAGAGGGAAGGCAGGTAAGAGAAGGGTGGAGTTAAGTCAGTCTCCATCAGACCCCCAAGAGGAATAGACATGTAAGAGGTATAGGTGAGCCACGGGCTGAGCCATGTGGTAGGCAGATTAATGGAAATGGGTTGAATTAAGATGAAAGAGCTGGCTAGTAATGTGCTTAAGACATGGGCCAAACAGTATAAAGAATATAAGTGTCTGATTCATTTCTTTGGGGGACAAAAGCCACCACGGACCAGGTACAAACCTCCAGGCCCAAAACGGCCCCAGGAAATCTTACTACAACAAGATTTAATACTCTCATCTGTCCTCTGCATGCATATGGTACACACACATATATGATGACAAAACACCCCTATTTATAATATAAATATATCTTAAAGAAACATAAAGAACAAATTTATTATTTGACAATGTCATACTTTTGGATATAAAATATTCTGATTAATTTTACACTCATATCCCCTAAGTGGATTTGATAACTGAACAAGGTGTGAGTCAAATTGATAAGTTGACACTCATTGGCCCACTTATTATTTACATATGATCTTCTATACTTATCTCCAGCTTCTTTGTTTTTGCATATAACTTATTTTATCAATTAAATTTCTAAAAGAAATATATTCATATGAAGAAAAATAATTTTTAAAATTTATACCCAGGAGGTGATAGATTTGTCTACTTATGAAATTTATTCTCTGAACCTGGTAGTAACCTAATTTTCATCTTCCTGTGAAACTCAGGCATATAGAGAAGGCTAGTCAGTTCAATAGATGTGGTTATTTGTGTAGCTCTTGTCTAGTCTTTACTACCTACAGGAATCATGCTCAGATCTGTGTACAATGGACATAACGCTAAGGAATATATCTCTCACTTCAATTTCTTAGAAGTATGATACACTTCTTTTTTTTAACAATATCTCATTCTGTTATTAGTTCTTTGTGTTTCATTGGTATTGGATTTAATATTGTATCTTCCAGTGTTTCCACTGAGTACCCAGCACATAGTAAGAATGAAAAAATGCTTAATAACATATGGTTGAGTGTTTTATAAAGAAATGGTTTTCCAAGCACAAGCAGGATTAGTACAATTTTTTATTACTCCTAAGTTAAATGAATAAAATTAAGATAGATTAGTTATTGACTGGATATGAATTTTAATTAATATGTGTATTTACTGTGTAGGCTATTAGCTGTCATTTAACTTCCTGGCTTCATTATTTATAAATTCTGACATGTTTCTGCCTCAGTTTCTCTATGACTAAAAGACAGACATAATGATTATTAAGGAACCAAGAGAGTTAAAATAAATGGGTTAAGGCACACAGAGCCTAGATCAAATCATGGCAATCCTGGGTTCTTAAAATTCCTTGGCACTATTATTCTATTAATTAGTTATATGCTTATTACTATTAATAATAAAGTTGATTTATTTTCTAAATCCCTTCCCAAAACTCCCATAAAGTTGTTGGGAGATGTTATATTGTCATCAGTTTTCCTTCTCAATAGATACATCCTTGCACACTCAGGTTATTTTAAGGTACCAACCATCCTACTTATACCTCAATTTCTAAGGCTTAATATTGGCTCCTGTGTTTGTGCAGCTGCATGATTCCCTGGTGAGAACATGGTAAATAGCTCTCTTTGTGATCACATTCTACTGATATTCCTTTATGCCAAAATAATAATGGAAAATATTTCATCTCTCACTTTTGTTAAGTGTGTGAAATGGTCTTTTCAGTTCTCATTATGGAATGTCTTCATTTGTTCTTTCCTTTCAGAAAGCTGAAAAGAATATGGTTCTTTAATGAGGGAAAATCTGAATTGAGCTCCAAACAGGTCATGTTTCTGAAGACAGAGTCCCAGAAAAGGCTTCGATAACATCTGGTTTTTAAATGGAAGTATGATGGAAATGTAAGGGGGGTGTGTCAGGTTCTCACCAGCTCTGTCACTAAGTGAGAAAGAAAGCAGGCATTTTACATGCTCACAGAATGGAAAAAAACCCTGAAGTTCTGGAATACATAAATTCAAAAATGAATATATATATATATCACAAAGTAATGATTTTTAATACATTAGTTGCCCAAAAGAGCATTGTGTTATTTTAACATCTACTTTCTAATTTCCAGTTCATTTTAAATAGAAAAATAAATCTTTAGTTACTTAGTATTTGAGTTGATTATACAAATTTTGTTATCAGTGAATTCAGGTTTTCTTGTCCCTCAGGTACCAAGATGGAAAAACAAAGCCAAACAAAACCAAAAGGAAGTCTTATGTTTGAGAATCACATTTCTAAACCTTGGCTTAGCAGACAATAGATACCAGTGGCATTTCTAACAGTTATACCAATCCAGACATTACAGACATTGTTAGATGTCCCCATTGGTTTAAAAAAATAATTAATAAAACTCTAATAAATGCTAACAACATTCTAACCACTGAGCTGAATAATCATATTCAGTTCTTATAACAAGGCAGAGAGCCACATACTATTGACTTCAGTTTTATAAATAAAGAAACAGAAATGATGAGAGGTTAAGTATTTTTTGTAAGATTACACAGAAAACAAATGTTGCAAATGATAAAGTTTTATGCTGTTCAATGTGACACTCATTTGACATATATAACTACTAAATCTTACATATCTATTTGTGAAATTATAGAAAAAAGATGCATTCAGTTTCACCAGATCTTTCCCCTTTGCTGTTTGTTTTAATGTGGAATACATTGTACCATTTTTGTTTTAGTTTCTAAAACTAGTTGTTGAGGTCGGGTGTGCACACATGCAATGCTACAAAGCAACTGGTCAGAAGATGATCTCCTTCTATTCTGTGAATTCCAGAGACTACACTCAATTCATCAGGCCTGGTGTTCAGTGCCAATTCAACCACTTCACCAGACCCACTGCAGAAACATATTCAGTGCATTCCCTAGATTGAATCCAGGATAAAAATAATAACAAAACAAATCAATGAAAAATATATTGATATATGTCTGTTAATAGAATTCTTTCAACAGTAACTTTTTAGTTTTAATAATTATTAGCTTTTGAGATAGTGAGGGATATGGAGGAATGGGAGCTTTTTGTATTATTTTTGCTACATTTTCTTAATATTCTTTTTGTGTGGATCAGGGTAGGTAGAGAAACTAGGGGAAAGTAAGGCAGGGAAACTGGTCAGGATTAATATATGAAAGGAGAATAATAAAAAACTTTAAAAAGAATAAAATATATAACAACAAACTACATTATATTTGGGTTCTTTTAATTTTACTACTTTGTCTTCACATTTTTTTAGTATGGCAAACAGTTACAAACTATAAATTTCTGTTTTCATAACTAGGAGAAAAGATGACAGATTATTTAAACCTCTCACATACATGGGATGTCCACTGTGCAGCTTTCCTGTATGGCTGCTTATCTCTGATAAGTAATGGCTTGCTATGTTTCTAACTTGTCATATCTATCTCATCTTTCTGTATGTTCTTCTGTGTCTCTCTGTCTGTCTCTGCCTATTTCTGTCTCTTTCCATGTCTCTGTCTCTCTTCTTTGTCTCTGTCTTTTTGTCACCTCTCTCCCTGTTAAATATTAAAATTTAACATTGCCTTTGTTTTTAAGTTATGCAATGGGTCCCAAATATTTTAAGACAGTAGGGATGGATTTTAACTGCCCCAGTGGATTTAGTACTGCATGACTCAGGTAATGTGGATTTCTTTGACAGATTAAAGTTTATAGGAGGTTGAACTTATGATGAGGCTAAGAATATATGCTCAGTATTCAAGAAATTCCTTTAAGAAATGAAAGAATTGAGACGAACTGATGCCTTTGAAATCCAGACCTGTGCCCAGAGTAGAATCAGAGATAGGCCCTAGGCTTTGCGGGGGGGGGGGGGGCAGCGTGCTCAGTGATCCCTAAAAGAAGGGATCTCCCAAGGTCAGGGCCTGCCTCCAGGGTGAACTGCCTTGGGAGAGATGGACTGATGCCTTTGAAACTTACACCCATGTCAAGAGTGGAATCAGACGTGAGCAGATTCTAGATCCTGAGCTGCCCAATCAGAGAATCCCTCTCCAGGGCCAGGGTCACACCCAAGCTCTGATCTCAGACTCTTGCTAGCAGACAGGCCATAGGCTTTAGCTTTAAGGGGCCTCCCCCAGCAACCCCTAACAGAAGGGACTTCCCACAGGTGGGTCCTACCTCCAAGTCAAACTGCGTCATCAGAGATGGACTGACACCTTTGAAACTCAGACCCATATCCAGAGTGGAATTAGAGGGCAAGCTACATCATCATAGACAATCAGGTGCCTTCGAAACACAGAACCATGTTCAGAGCAGAGTCAGAGATTGAGCAGACCCCTTGCTCAGAGCAGACAGGAGACAAACAAACCCTCTAGCCACAACTGACTAGGAGCTGAATAAGTGTGAACAGCTGAAGCCATGGGCAGAAGCCAGTGCAAGAATACATATGAAAATATAAAGAACAACAAGGCAACACCAGAACAAACTGGTGGTTCTACAACACCAAGACCCGAAGAGAGCAATGAAGAGGGAAAAGAAGAAAACCACAGCAAAAACACGTTTATTGAAGATTATAGAATCCTTAAGAGAGGATATAAAAATTTTTCCTTAAAGAAATAGAAGAAAGTACAAACAAAAAATTGGAAGAGATGAACAAATCCTGGAAAGAAAACCAAGGAAAGGAAAACCAAAAAATGAAAGAAACATTCAAGGAACTAAAAATTGAAATAGAAGCAATAAAAAAGGCACAAAGTGAGGCAAAGGCAGAAATAGAAAATCTGTGGAAAAGAGCTGGAACTACAGATACAAGCATAACCAACAGAATCTAAGAGATGGAAGACTCTCTGTAGTGGAAGACTCACTAACACAAATAGATACATCTAAGAATACACTAAAACTAAAAACAACCAAAACAAAATGTTCAAGAAATTTGGGACACCAAGAAAAGACCTAACATCAGTATAATAGGAATAGGAGAAGGAGAAGAATACCAGCTCAAAGGCACAGATAATGTATTCAATAAAATCATAGAAGAAAACTTTCCCAATGTAAAGTAGAAAATGCCTATAAAAATACAAGAAGTTTACAGAACATCAAATAGATTTGAGCCCCAAAAAAGTCCAATCGCCACATAATAATCAAGCCAGAAAACATACAGAACAAACAAAAAATTTTAAGAGATGCAAAAGGAAAGGCTCAAATTATGTATAAAGGCAGACCCATCAGAGTAACTCCTGACTATTCAATGGAAACAATGAAAGCAAGAATGTCCTGGTCAGAAGTTATATAGACACTAAAAGATCATGGCTGCCAACATAGACTACTATACCCAGTAAAGCTATCAATCACTGTAGATGGAGTACACAAGATATTTCAATGAAAAAACAGACTTGAAAAATACTTATCTATGAATCTAGCCCTCCAGAAAGCATTAGAGGGAAAATTGCAACCTAAGGATCTCAGATACAACCATAAACCCACAAATAATTGCTAATCTGACAGAAGAAAAGCTGAAAGAAAGGAAATGACACAAGCTACCAGAGAAATGCAAATCAAAGCTTTGAGATACCACCTTACACCTGTCAGTTTGGCTAAGATTAAAGACTCAGATCAAAGTCTATGCTGGAGAGGTTGTAGAGCAAGGGGAATACTCCTCCATTATTGGTGGGACTGTAAGCTTGTTCAGACACTCTGGAATGCAGTATGGTGATTTCTCAGAAAAATGGGAATCAATCTCCCCAATGATCCAGCAATACCACTACTGGCCATATACCTTAAAGATGCACATTTGCACTCCAAAGGCAGTAGCTCAAATATGTTCATAGCAGCATTATTTGTAATAGCAAGAATCTGGAAACAAGGTAATTGCCCCTCGACTAAAGAATGGATTAACAAACTGTGGAAGATCTACACAATGGAGTACTACTCACTAGTAAGAAATAAAATGAAAGCCTAAAATTGCAGGCAAATGAATGGATTTGGAGAATATCCTCCTGATAGAGGAAAGGATTTGGAGAATATCCTCCTGATAGAGGTATCAGAAACCCAGAAAGATAAGCAGGAGTTGTACTCATTCATTTTTGGACTTTAAACAAAAAGCAAAGCATTCTCAAGCTGCAAACCACAACCACTGAACAGCATGGGATCTGAAGCACCTTGGACTGGTTTCTTGGAACCCATTACTTTCAAAGGAATACTGGACTCAGTCTTGATGCTGGGAGGAGAAACGCAGATCTGCTTGGCATAGATGCTGAACTAAGCCACTTTGGAAACTTGGGATCTCCTGTCCTTTCAGGAAAGAAGATAAGGAGATGGGAAGGAGAATGACTGGGATGGGCAGGAGAGGGAAGGGAATTTGAACAAGGGGATACATGGACAAAAATGATACTTTGTTCATAATAAAAATATCCATTCAATATATAAAAGCAATGCAAGAATATCACCACTCAATGTTACTAAGAAGACATTTCCCACTATAGCCATACAGCAAACTTAAATATAAAAAGTAATTTTGACTGAATTGTTTGGGGGCTTGTTCATCAGCATATCAGTTTATCAGTTGGCTTAAAATACCTCTCTATGCATTCTCAACACCAGAGGCTGTGTTTTGGGATCTACATAAATTTGATAGGGGAAAAAGTGGTTTATAATCATAATGAATCAACTGTGAAGGATTCCTGAGCAAAGCTTGTTCTAAAACATAACTGTTTTAAATGCACCCTTAATTTAATTCTTCTGTAGTTGGGGGAGTTGGCTCTACTGGTGAGAACACTTGCTTAGCAACCTCGAGGACCTAAATGAGAATCCACAGCACCCATGTGTAAAGCTGGGCATTTGTTACCAGAGAGGTGAGTCCTGAGAGTTTGTTGCCTGGACAGCTAGTGTAGCCCAAAGGGCAAGCTTCTGGTGCAGTGAGACAGCCTATTTGAGGAAGGCAGAGAAATAAAAGCAGTACATGTGGGTTTATCATAGGGCATATATATGCATTTTAATTCTCACTAAAGGGGGATTCTTGCATGGCATTTATTATGCAAGCACCTGTCTCATTTATATACCAGTTTCTAATTTACATCAGAGAATTTACCTTCCAACGGTACTTTATTCTGCATCCTATCTTTCTGGAGATGGCAGACCAGAAATTCTCTGCCATTATCATTGTTTCTTAGGATCATAGGTTAGTGTGCTGGGTTTGGGAAAATCCAGCCCTCCTGAGTCAGAGATGAGCCAAGAGGCTAGAAGGTGGGCAGTTTCAATTATAGTTGGAGATTGAACTGGGATTTTACATTAGGGTTTACCTTTTATCAAGTGGAAACAATCAACCACTTCCTCCTTTGAGACATTATTACAAATTTGATGGCTTTAAACAACATTTTCCCATAAACTTTTAAGAAAGTCAGAGGTTCAAGATTAGTTTTATTTAGCCATCAGCAAAGTACCATCATCACAGTGTGATTTACTTAGGGAGAACCCAGGACTGTAGAATAACTTTCTCTGACTTTTCCAGATGTTGGAGCTACCTTCCTTGGCTCACCTTCCAAATACACAGCAAGGCCCACTTCTCAGACAACAAACTGTCCACTGTTTCCACAGTGAACTCTTCATCTCTACCATGCTTTCCTAAGGAGCTCAGATTATATCTATGACCAACACAGGTGATCCAGGATGTTCTTTATTCTCACAATCCTTAATTGCATTGTCAAAATCTCATTGCACTCATAAAAAAGGACCACATACTCTAAAATGTTAACCTTCTTTTTTTGTTACTACATCTGACTACCTTTTCAATCTGTTGAAAATAGAAGCACCGAGTCCCCTGGTAATCGATGTGTTATTCCAGTGAATACTGACATCCTTTCCCTAGCTTTGTTAGCAAATGAAGGAGCAGGGAGGAGAAAATTTACATAGTGTTTTCATTACCAGTGATTTAGTATTCATATTTATTTGCAAAGAAAAAATATATATGTTGGATATTTTATTAGCCTGGAACATATTAATCAATGCAATGGCATTAAGTATTATTCAACTAATGCCAGCTATTAATGGTGACCTAGAAACAGCTTCAGAATTATTGAAAAGCTGTGAATTTAAATTTTTAAAATCAGACTATCTTGAAAGCAAAAACAGTGTGCATGATAAACAAAATTTGCTTTGGTCACCTGTCAGACACCTTGATACTGGGTGACAAAGTTTTCAGAGCCTCAGAAAACTGGTGCTATGTGTGGTGTGTTGTATCAGTTGAAGAACAAGGGCCACAAGCTGCTCTTTAACCTTGAAACTCAAAACTCCTCATTTGTTCTTAAATTTCTGTGGCTTTTACCCAGAGAATTGCCTATTAAATTGTCTAATCATATTGACTAATTATTACATTACTGTTTTCTCTGAAATCTACTTATTTGATAACACTCATCATAATACCCAGTAGTTATAGAGAACACCAAAAATTGTAAAGAAGAAAACAAATTACTTCTTGCACTCCATAAAATAGTCTTTATTAAAGTTCAGAGTAAACAGATTAGGACCATTCCATCCACAGATACAATTGCATTTAACAAATGCTTTCATTTTTAATTATATTCTGATTGCTTTTCCCTGTCCTTAGTATTTCTACTAAATGTTATTTATATTGCACTGTATTTCAAAGAAAAGAATATTAGAATATAACTTTATAATTTCCTATTCAATTAGACTGTTTAACATTTCCCTGTGTTGATGACAGTATAGAATAAATTTGTATATAAAACTTTAAGTTTTTGATAAGTTAACCATGTACTTTCAGAAGTGAAGTTATAAATGAATGTTCTATAGCATAATAGGGTAAAAGTGGTGTCACCACCACTGTATGCTTGAAATAGCTCATACATAAAATTCTGCAAGTTTCTGATGCAAAAAAAATTATAGTCGTCCTATGAGTAGAATATATCAGTTTCCCTAATATAATCATTACTTACATGTAAGGGAAAGTCACATATGAATCTATGTCTACTTATATATTAATGAACTCTATTTAAAATAAATATATTCACAAAATTAAGATTTGTCTTACCTATTAATAATTTGTAGACCATCATATAATAATGCTTGTAACTTAAAAGTTAGTATAAGAAATAATTTCTATAAATATGGTTGGTTCTATATTTTATACTGTCAAAAATAAATATTGGTAAAAACTTTATTTTTCAACATTACTTTTATTAATTTTTGAGACTTTCACAGAATGTAATTTGAATGTATTCATAACTACTTTCTCTACTTTTCCAAATTTTCCCACAAAACTTTGAAGTTTTTACTTTCTTCTTCCGTATCACTTCAGTTTGTGTTGCCCAGATAGCCTTAGGATTGGGTCACACCCTGCTGTATTGTAGACTTACCAGGGATTACATTCTTAATGAAAATTGAGTCTCCTTTTTCCTGCAGCAATTAAATGCAAATAGTCCCTCGGTGAATGGCAGCATTTCCTCTGTTATTTCACTCCTGTACGCCGGGATTCGTCATATCAATTCAGAGTCTGCAAAAGTAACGTTTTGTTGATATCTGTATTATGACCTGCTGTGGCTTTCTGAAATGCCCTCTGCCTTGAAAAGAAGCTTCTTTAGTGAGGGTTGGAATGTGCACTTGTGAATATTAGTTTAATTTTAGATTGTACTTATGAATTATATAGCTTTAGTAACGTAGTGATAGTAGGTTCTTCTTTAAAAACCATGGCTCCAGTAGACCTGGACAATTGGCTATTTCCAGTAGATGTCATGATTTTCTTCCTGCTGAGTAGAGTCTTTAATTAATATAATCAAATATGAATAACAACATTTGGGAGGGAGTGAAAGAGGACATAGGAAGGAATCTGTTAGGGGGGACATTAGACATGTTGTAGAGAGGGAAGGGAAGAGGGAAGTAATGTAATTGTATTTTAATGAAGGGACAAGAGGGGGGAGTTTGAACAAGAGTATACATAGATAAAAATATGACACTATTCATAATAAAAAATAAAAATTTTAACCATAATAGAGTTAATTAAAATTTAACAGATACTTTTAAAATAGGTCTGAGAAAAAAATTTAATTGAAATGTGTTATTCTGAAAGATCTTAGAGTATATTAATATAATGGAAATTTTAAAATTTTATATGACCTGTATTTTTTATATATATTAAGGTGTGTTTTATGGCCCAGAAAGATCTATATATTGATAATATATTTCATGGTCAACTGAGAAGAATGTGTATTCTGCTATTTTGAAATAAACTAGCCAGCTTACTGGCCCACAGCTGATTAAGAGGTGAGTGCCAACCTTGACCCCCACGGCCAAGAAGAGACCATAGTCTCTGAAGCCCACCCCAGAGACAAAACCCCTGGAGACCCACCAACACCCAGCTCCACCCTAAACCAAAGCTATGAGATTTCTTTGAGTATTTCTCCATTTAGTTTGATGTTGGTTGTCAGCTTCTTGTAAATTGCCTTTATTATATTTAGATATTTCCACTGTATTTCTGATCTTTCCAGAAATTTTATCATAAAGAAGTGTTGGATTTTGTCAAAGGACTTTTTAGTGTCTAAGGATAGTATCATGTGGTATTTTTCCTTCAGTTTGTTTATATGATGGATGACATTTATGGTTTTAAAAATGTTGAACCATCCCTGCCTTTCTGAGATGAAGCCTACTTGATCATGGTAGATGATATTTTTTATATGTTGTTGTACACAGTTTGCCAGAATTTTATTGAGAATTTTGCATTAATATTCATGTGGGAAATTGGTCTGTAATTCTCTTTTTTTATTGTGTCTTTGAGTAGCTTAGTTATTTGTGTAATTGTGGCCTCATAAAAAGAGTTTGGCAATATTCCTTCTGTTTCTACTATGTGAAAAGTTTGTGGAGTATTGGTAATACTTCTTCCTTGAATGTCTGGTAGAATTCTGCACTGAAACTGTCTGGACCTGACTTTATTTTTTACTTGGGAGGCTTTTAATGATAGCTTCAATTTCCTTTAGGTCTGTTTAGGCATTTAATATAATCTTGATTTAATTTTGGTAAATGTTAACTGTCCAAAAAGCTGTTCATTTCATCTAGGTTTTCCATTTTTGTGGAGTATAAATTTTCAAAGTATGACCTGATAATGCTCTGGATTTCCTGGTGGTCTGTTGTTATGTCCCCCTTCTCACTTCTGATTTTGTTGATTCGGGTACTCTCCCTCTGCTTTTTGCTTAGTTTGGATAAGAATTTATCTATTTTGTTGACTTTCTCAAAGAACCAACTCTTTGATTCATTGATTCTTTGAATTGTTCTTTTTGCTTTAATTGTATTGATTTCAGCTCTAAATTTGATCATTTCCTGCCCTCTACTCCTTCTAGATGAGTTTGCTTCTAATTGTTTTAAGACTTTCAGCTGTGCTGTTAGTTCTCTAGTGTTGGATTTCTCTAGGTTTTTCATATAGGCATCTAGTGCTATGAATTTTCCTCTTAAAACTGCTTTTATTATGTCCCATAGTTTGGGGAGGTTGTGGATTAATTTTTGTTAAATTCTAGGAAGACTTTAATTTCTTTCTTAATTTCTTCCTTGTCCCAGAGGTGGTTCAGTTGAGAAATGTTTAGTTTTTATGAGTTTGTAGGCTTTCTGTGATTTTTGAGGTTGATGAACTAGAGTTCATCAACTTTAAGCCCTAGTGGTCTGATATGACACAAGGGATTATTTCCATTTTTTGTATCTATTGATATTTGCTTTATGACCAACTATGTGGTCAATTTTAGAGAAAGTTCCATGTGGTGCTGGAAATATGAATATTCCTTTGGGTTTGGGTGGAAGCATCTGTAAATATCTATTAAATCCATTTGCGCCATATCCTTTGTTATACTCCTTATTTCTCTGTTAGTCTCTGTCTGGTTGACCTATCCAAGGGGTAAAGTGGAGTATTGAAGTCTCCCACTATTAGTGTGTGAGAAGTGATGTGGGATTGGACCTTTAGTAGTGTTTCTTATACATACGTAGGTGCCCTTATATTAGGGGCATAAATATTCAGTATTGAAATCTCACCTTGACCAATTTTTCCTGAGATGAATAAGTAATTTCAATCCTGGTGTCTTTTAATTGATTTTAGTTTGAAGTCTACTTTGCTATATATTAGAATGGCAATACCAGCTTGTTTCTTAGGGCCATTTGATTGGAAAATTATTTTGCAATTCTTTAGTCTGAGCCTGTGTCTGTCTTTAGGGCTGAGGTGTGTTTCTTGTATTCAGCCGAAGGATGGATTCTGTTTTTTTATTCACCATCTTAGTGTGTTCTTTTTATATGTGAATTGAGTCCAGTGATATTAAGGGATGTTAGTGACCACTATTGTTATTCCCTGTTATTTTTGGTGTTAGTTTGTATGTATTTCCTTCTTTGGGCTTTTCTTCTGTCACATTATCAATTGTTTGTGGTTTCATGGGTATATCTTGGATCCTTATGTTGGAGCTTTCCCACTAATGCTTTCTAAAGTTCCAGATTTGTAGATAGGTATTACTTAAGTCTGACTTTGTCAAGAAATATCTTGTTTAGTCCATCTATGCTGATTGATAGTTTTGTTGAGTATAGTAGTCTATGTTGGCAGCCATGCTCTTTTAGTATCTGACCAAGACCTTCTTGCTTTCATTGTTTCCATTGAATAGTCAGGTGTTATTCTTATGGGTCTGCCTTTATATGTAAGTTGACCCTTTTCTTTTGAAGGTCTTAGGATTTTCTCTTTGTTCTGTATGTTTTATGGCTTGATTATTATGTGGTAAGCAGACTTTTTGGGGGTTAAATCTACTTGGTGTTCTGTAAGCTTCTTGTATTTTTATAGTCATTTCTTTCTTTAGGTTCGGAAAGTATTCTTCTATGATTTTGTTGAATTGTTGTAAAAGGTTCCTGGCCCCGTTTGGGGCAGAAGTTTAGACATTGCCCATGGCTGATGTTATTGCCCCTCAAAAATGAATCAGATGCTTATATTAATTTCATACTATTTGACCTATGTCTCAGGCACAATGTTACCTAGCTCTTTCATCATAATGTAACCCATTTGTAGTAGTCTACCTACCATGTGTCCTGGCCTGTGCCCTACCTGAATTACTTACATGGCTCTTCCTTGGGGGTCAGATAGATATTGACTATCTCTGCTCTCCTTCTCCGTTCTCTACTCTGATCCTCCACCCACTTCTATGGTGCTCCACATAGGCCAAATCAGTTACTTTATTTACAGCCTACAGAGAACATTTCCACCACCTCCTATTTTCTGTCTAATTAAAAAGGAAGGTTTCATGTTCCATACAGCAAAATTACATACAACAGAACAGTTATCAAGCAAAAATTACAGTTACAATATCTAGTCTATTTGTAATTAACAAACTTAAAGAAAATATTCCATTATCTACCTTATCCTTGTGACTCTAAAGTTTCATATCCAATATACCTTTTAAAATAACTAAGGAAAACTATACCTATAATTATTAAACCTTCAACCACATCAAAGACCACAGAAGGATATAATATTACCCAAACAAATAGGAAGTACAAGCAACTTTCAAAGTCTAGAAAATGACAGAGATAATACCTATTTGCCTGGACAGTCACCCAAAGTTTCCTTTTATGTTGGGGCATTATCTTCAGCCTATAGGCCCTAAGTCTCTTGTATTCCTTTCAGTGATAGAGGAAATTTGTCACAGTCTGTCAGTCACTTCTCCTTGTGTCCTAAAGGATGCCTGGCAACTTTCTCTGCAAAGCACAAACCTGAAGGACCACCTTGGCTAGTTCTACCAAAGTGCAGAAGTCACTTTCCTATGGAACCTGACTGTCCAGTTTATACAGCATACTATCAAGCAGTCAGTACCAAAACAGTTTCTTGTCAGTGGCTAACTGTTGCCACAAAGTAAATTCCACTCGAAGTTTCTTCAATGTCCATAATTTTCCTGAAATACATTGGGGCTGCCAGTAGCAGACCTGTCTCACTGTCCAGAAAAGTATAAGTTCTTAAAATATTTTAAATGTCATACTCTGTACGTCTTTGAAGTGTTTGAAGATTTCCTATCTAATTGAAATATATCTTTGTATGCCTACAAAAACCTAACTAACATGACTATAATCTGGTTCTCATAGATGACTATTAATCTACATTTCTCAATTACTCATTACATTTTAAAATGTTACATAAACATCATACCTTAATCAAGAGTAGAAAAATACATACAGCATTACAAAATTGGCCTTAAGTTTTTATCAATAAACCAAAGTCCATCTATCTTTTTTATCATACCTATATCATATTCTTCCCCTTTTTTTGAAAGAGATTGGCTATGACCATTAACAATTTATAATGAAAACAAGCATTAATAAGCAATATTTATGGGAAATTGGATGTAGCTTTCTTTCTTTTACTACTTCCTGCTGACTAAGGGACATTGGCAATCTCATTGGGTCTTGAGGCTGAATCATCTCAACTGGCATCTTGGAAGCTGATCTTCCCATCAGAGAATTTTCAGGTGGCCTTGGCAAATGAAACCACATTTGCCTGGAACCAATCCACAGGTTTTGATTTTCTGTGGACACAAAAACAGAAACTCTTTTTCCAAGCAACATATTCTTATAAACAGATTTCAAATTTCAAAATCAAGATATCTTTAAAATATATGTATTTGATTAATTTATCAGGCTTAGCAATCAATTGTCTTTCTGCAATTAGCTCATTAATAGTTAAAAAATTAAAAAAAACACATTAACCATAATCCAGACTCTTTGTTTATCTGCTATCTTTAGGTGGCCTCTTTATCTTTATTCCTATTTCTCTTTTTTAAGGGCTTTCTCTGCCTTTTTTTTCCTTCTCTCTGAAGACTATATGTATTTTACATGCATTGTACCCCGTTTAGAGGTTTTGTGATTGTAAATCTGTTTTATTGAGAATCCTTAATCATTTTCCAACCAGAAGAGCTTTTAAAATGCTACGATCACTGTGATTGCTGACTCTGACCCTTTTGGTGACTTTTCAATATGAGATGCCCTCTGCATTTCTGCTCACTGCTAGCAAACAGAGCAGACTCAAAAAATGCTGCTACCAAACAAAAACGTTTTTGACTCTGTTTCCTTTCTGTTCAGTATAAGCAGAAACCTTAAATCAATAACACTTATGCCAAGTTTTCAGTGAGATGTACAGGTTTAAGCTGTGAACCAATGATGCGCCATTTTAAAATTCCAGCCTGAATACCACACCGCCTCTGTACTTAAATCAATTCTGATATGCAATTCTGAAAGCTGCTTTTGGCTCTGTCTCAATGATTTAGAATGTTTTTTAAGTATTTTAGACTTTCTTAGTCTTTATGCTAGTGTTTGGCCCATGTTGGGATGCCATCTGTTGTAAAAGATTTCCAGCCCCATTTGTGCCAGAAGTTTGGACCTTGCCCAGAGTGGTTTTCATCTCCCAAAGAAATGAATCAAATGCTTTTATTAATTTTATACTGTTTGGCCTATGTCTCAGGCATATTGTTAGCTAGCTAGCTCTTTCATCTTAATTCAACCCATTTCTAGTAATCTACCTGCCATGTGGCCCAGCCTGTGGCTTACCTGGATTCCTTACATGGTTCTTCCTTAGGGGGGGTTGGATGGAGACTGACTGACTCTGCCCTCCTTCTACCTGTCACTACTCTGATCCTCTACCCACTTCTATGGTGGTCCACATAGACCAAACCAGTTATTTGATTTATAGCATACAGAGAACATTTCCACCACATTGAATACATTATCTGTGGCTTTGAGCTGGTACTCTTCTCCTTATATTCCTTTGAGTATTCTTTTCTCCTTTCCCTATTCTTATAAGTTCTCTTTTATAACAAATATGTTTCAAAACTTTATTATTTTATTTTAGGTGACTATAGATTTTTGGCCAACATTATTTTTCCTCATCCCTGAAAAAATTCCAAAATTTATTATGAGGAAGGTCTCCAATGCATATTTATTCTGTCTTGACTGTGAAGCTGTGGGGTTATGAATAAAGTCCTTGAATATGTAGAATGCCCCTAAGACTAGACCTTCAGTACCTGTTGCCATTAGGCTTGGGTAAGTAGAAGACACCTTGAATTCACATTGCCTATTGCCTGTTGGCACAAGCAGTGGAAGAAATCATAAGCCAGTGCCATTAGTTCCAGAGGTGGAGGGCACCATAGGTCTGCCTGGTGCTTCTCTGGCCTAGGCAGGTAAAAGAAACCCCCACCAATCTGTGGCCCTGGGAAATGGGGCTAAATTATGGCAAGTAAATATATGGTGGTGTATTGAAGAGAAAAGAGGTAGAATGGTCATGTCTTGTCGAGAGATGAAGATTTGAAACAGTAAAGGAGGTGAGAAGTGGAGTGATATGTGTGGTGGAATGTTCTCTGTATGCTGTAAATAAGGGAGCTGGGATTCGGGGACCAAGTGCTGTCTTCAGAGTCCCAGTGCACTCTGGATTGGGGGGAAAGGAGAGAGCAGATAAACTCTGCCTGTCACTATACCCACAGCTCCTGCTGTGGGAATCTGCATGGCTACCCACCACCACATTGAACTGAGGGAACTGACAACTACAGGGGTCCCAGAAGGACAGACTCAGACCCCGCGCAGAGGTGAGGAGGGGTCACCAGGCCCAAGTACCTATATCCGAGCCAGGGAGGGAGACTTGAACTCCCATTGGTTCAGGTTCCCACTACTGGACCAAGTGCTGTCTGCAGAGTCCCAGAGCACTCTGGAGTGCGGGCAGATAAACTCTGCCTGTCACCATACCCACAGCTCCTGCAGAGGGAATTTGCATGGCTACCCATCACCACATTGAACTGAGCAAACAGACAACTACAGGGGTCCCTGAAAGGTAGATTCAGACCCTGCCCAGAAAGGTGACAGGAGGCACACAAACCCGAGTGCCACAACTGACCAGGAGCCATCTAATCGTGAACCACTGAAGACATGGGCAAACGTCAGAGCAAAAAATTACATAATAATACAAAGAACAACATGGTAACTCCAGAAGAGAGTGGCAATCTTACAAATACAAGACCTGAACTGAGCAATGAAGAAGAAACAGAAGGAAGCAACACCAAAAATTCCTTTTTTATGATTATCAAAGCTCTCAAAGAAGATATGAAAAAATCTTTAAAGAAATAGAAGAAAATACAAACAAAAAATTGGAAGAGATGAACAAATTTATGAAAGAAACATGCCAGGAACTAAAAGCTGAAATAAAAACTGAAATAAAGCTGAAATAGAAGCAATAAAAAAGGCACAAAATGAGGCAAATATGGAAATAGAAAACCTGAAGAAAAAAGCTGGAACCACAGATACAAGCATAAAAAACAGAGTTCAAGAGATGGAAGATAGAATCTCCAAGTGGAAGACTCAGGAGCTCAAATAGATATATCAGTCAAAGAAAATAGTAAAACTAAAAAAGCCATAACTCAAAATGTTCAGGAAATCTGGGACACCATGAAAAGACCTAATTTGAGAATAATAGAATAGAAGAAGGAGAAGAATACCAGCCCAAAGGCACAGATAATGTTTTCAATAAAATCATAGAAGAAAACTTTCCTAACTTGTAGAAGGAAATGCCTATAAAGATACAAGAAGCTTACAGAACACCAAATAGATATGATCCCAAAAAAAGTCAGTGTGCCACATTATAATCAAGCCACAAAACATAAAGAACAAAGAAAAAATTTTAAGAGCTGCAAAAGAAAAGGGCCAACTCACATATAAAGGCAGACCCATCAGAATACACCTGACTATTCAATGGAAACAATGAAAGTTAGAAGGGCTTGGTCAAAAGTTATACAGACACTAAAACAGCATGGCTGCCAAACTAGAATACTATACCCTGCAAAATTATCAATCACCATAGATGGAGTAAACAAGGTATTTCAGGACAAAGTCAGACTGAAAGAATATCTATCTACCAATCCAGCACTACAAAGAGTATTAGAGGAAAAACTCCAACCTAAGGACCCCAGATGTAGCCATGAAATCACAAACAATCAATAAGTCCACAGAAGAATACCCTAGAGAAAGGAAATACAAACAAGTTACCACCAAAAATGGCAGGAAATATGAATTAATGGTCACTAATTTCCCTTAATATCAATGGTCACAACTCTTCTATAAAATGTCACACACTAACAAGATGGATAAAACAACAGAAGCCATCCTTCTGTTGCCTACAAGAAACACACCTCAACTGCAAAGACAGACACAGGCTTAGAATAAAGGGTTGGGAAAAGATTTTCCAGTCAAACGGTCCTAAGAAACAAGCAGGGGTTGCCATCCTAATATCTAACAAAGTAGACTTTAAGCTAAAAGCAATTAAAAGGGACCAAGATGATCACTACTTATTCATCACAGGAAAAATTGAACAAGAGGAGATTTCAATCTTAAATATTTATGCCCCTAATATAGGGACACCTACATATGTAAAAGAAACACTGCTAAAGCTCGAATTCCACATCAATTCTAACACCCTAATAGTGGGAGACTTCAATACCCCACTTTCAACCCTGGATAAATCAACCAGACAGAGCCTCAACAGAGAAATAAGGAGTCTAAATGAGGTTATGATGCAAATGGATTTAATAGGTATCTACAGAAGCTTCTACCCAAAGACAAAGGAATATACATATTTCTCAGCTCCTCATGGAACTTTCTCCAAAATTGACCACATAATTGGTCATAAAGCAAATATCAGCAGATACCAAAAAAAAAAGAAAATAATCGCTTGTAACATATCAGACCACCAGGGCCTAAAGTTTGAGTTCAACAACATCAAAACCCAAAGAAAGCCTACCAACTCATGGAAGCTAAACATCACTCAGCTGAACTATCTGTGGGTCAAGGAAGAAATTAAGAAAGAAATCAAAGTCTTCCTAGAAATCAATGAAAATGAATCTACAACATATCCAAACTTGTGGGACACAATGAAAGCAGTCTTAAGAGGAAAATTCATAGCGCTAGATGCCTATATGAAAAATCTTGAGAAATCCCACACTAGAGACCTAACAGCTCAGCTGAAAGCCTTAGAACAATTAGAAGCAAACTCACCTAGAAGGAGTAGATGGCAGGAAATAATCAAACTTAGAGCTGAAATCAATACAATTGAAACAAAAAGAACAATACAAAGAATCAACCAATCTTAGAGTTGGTTCTTTGAGAAAGTTAACAAGATAGATAAGCCCTTAGCCAAACTAATCAAAAAACAGAGAGAGTGTGTTCAATTCAACAAAATCAGAAATGAAAAGTTGGACATAACAACAGACCCCCAGGAAATCTAGAGAATTATCAGATCATAATTAGAAAAATCTGTATTCCAAAAAAATGGAAAACCTAGAAGAAATGGACAGCTTTCTGGACAGGTACCATCTACCAAAATTAAATGAAAATCAGATAAATTACCTAAAGAGGTCTACAACCCTTAAGGAAATTGAAGGTGTCATTAAAAACCTCCCCAACAATAAAAGCCCTAGCCCAGATGGTTTCAGTGCTGAATTCTACCAGACATTCAAAGAAGAAATTCTACCGTTACTTCTCAAACTATTTCACACAGTAGAAACTGAAGGAATATTGCCAAATTCCTTTTATGAGGCCACAATCACCCTAATACCCAAGCCACTCAAAGACACAGCAAAGAAGGAGAATTACAGACCAATTTCCCTCATGAATATTGATGTGAAAATTCTCAACAAAATCTTGGCAAACCGTATACAACAATGTATAAAAGATATCATCCACCACAACCAAGTAGGCTTCATCCCAGAAATGCATGGCTGGTTTAACATATGAAAAACTACAAATGTTATCCATCATATAAACAAACTAAAGGAACAAAACCACATGATCATATCCTTAGATGCGGAAAAAGCCTTTGACAATATCCAATACTCCTTTATGATTAAAGCCCTGGAGAGATCAGGAATAAAGGGAGAATACCTAAATATAATAAAGGCGATTTACAAGAAGCCCACAGCCAT